>VZRU01010645.1:16330-31268 GCA_013398155.1 Pedionomus torquatus
AAAAAAAAAAATGCAGGGCAGACAAGTCCTGGGGCTGGGCTCAGCAGATGGCACTGTTTCTCCCTGTTAAAAATTAACTTTTAACTTTTCATCTCCTGGCCAGCAGCCCCGAAGCCCTTGGGAAAAGGCTGTGCCGTGGCTCTCAGACATGGCCAGAGGCCCTTGGTGAGTGGCGTGTCCCCACCAAGGCCACCCCAGGCACACTGACACCTCTTGCTGTTTTGACATCCTAAATATATTTACCGTCACGATGGATGTATGCTCACACCAGCCCATCAAGAAAGCAAGGGCTTATCCCATTTGTAGTCTGTGACTGCTCCCTATACAGACAGAAAACCATGTTTACAAACAGGCACCACGGCTGAACAGAATCCTGATATCCTCCATATATTGCTGAAAAAAAAATAATGCTGCTTTCTTTAATACTGCTTTCTTAAAAATCACACCTTGCTGGCAGCTGAAATCCCAAAACCAAACCATTTGCACCTGTGCTACACAGCAGAGGCTCTACATCCACCCGAAGGACAAGGTGCTCTGGTCTCCCCTATAGAAAGACACCCCAAAATTGTGGGCAGCGGTAGCCAGGGCCACCAGGACAACATCCAGGGACCCTGGGGCAGACCTCCATCACTCCAAACGCAGCAGAGCGGGAAGTGGTGGTGTGTATTTATGAGGTCAAATGCACGTTACCAGACCCAAATCACCCGAAAAATGCAGGCAAGTCCTGGGCTGAGCTGTTCTTACAAACACTTCATCACTTCCACCAGTTCCCTAGACCCATCATGGATGCAACCACGTACTGAGCAACTGCAGGCGCCACACAAACCAGCTGCTCTGGAAGGTCGGGTAAATACAGTAGCAGAAATGTCACAAATTACTCTTATTTTGTACTTGAACACGATGACATAGCCTCGATGACGTGGCAACTACTCTATTTGATTGCCTTGGAGAAGGAGCTGCGTACGGATGGAAATCACACTTGAAACTAGTATCCAAAACCACATAAATGCGACTAATTTCACGCCCCAAATTTGCTGCTCAAGCTGCTATGGACCAATAAGGCTTGACTTATATTAATTTATTTATACAAAGATATTCCTAAAAAACCACCAAAAGTTACCTAGCGTGGGTTTTTAAACCTCCATAAATACATGGAAGATGCCAAATATGATTCCCTCCCATTAGTTACAAGGAAAGTGTTAATACCCCTTTTTTCCTTGAATGATAATCCTGCTCCTTGTAGAGTCTTTTGCTGAGATTGCATCTCACTTGCCTTAGGTATTAAGCCTATGTAATTTTCTTAACCATGGGGTATCCATTTATCAGATTTGATGCTGATACCTTTTAGTTGCTTCAGCTGGAAAAAAAAAAAAGGGCTCTTTTTAGAAAAAAAAAAAAAAGGTTATTTAAATGTGACTCTGAATAACCAGAAGAAAAAAAAAGCCTCCTAAAGCTATCAATAGATCTCATGCAATAAAATTTGGTGGCATCTGGAAATACAGTAGGGTAAGTCAATAGTCTAAAATCAGGCATTATTAGATATATCTAGCAATTCATGCTAGTCCCCCATTACTTTATTTGCAATCATTTAGTAGAGTCTCTAGTGGAAAAAAAAAAAAGGCTAGAAGTATTTTTAATCGCACAAAATAAAGTCAAGAAAAGTTATTATGCTTTCTTTTATTCCTAGTCCACATAAAATAATTGCTTGCCTTTATTGATGCTGTTTTAGCGGAGAAAATTAACTTGTGGAAAATTCATTAACAAACGACATTGATGCGCTAGTGTGGTCACCGCAAATGACCACCACAGACTGCTAGTAAGAGGGGAAAGAAAAATAACAGCCAAATAAAATCCTTAGTTTTAATGAAACCATCGCATTAAGGCCATATATTTGACTATTAAGGTTTCTTTTTTTTTTTTTTAATTGTAAAAATAAATAGCGTACTGAAATAAAAGGAAAAGTCCCCCCATGACGAGAGGCATGCACCGTTAGACTGTTGGCCAGCTCAACCCTGGGGTCATTCCACTGTCCTTTTCAACTTAATACACATAATGCACTTCGCAATATATTACGTAAATCCAATATCTTGATATTAAGGGCATTGCCTGTTTCAGTGCATCTGGTAGCGTAGGTTAATTATCTTTATACAATTTCTGTGGTTAGATCATCACTTGGATTAAAAAAAAAAAAAAAAAAGATAAAGCACTCCCAATTCCCAGCACAACAGGATTTCATCATTTGTTTTTCTTAAAAGAACGCAGAGTCCTCCTCGGCTGGAGGTACCAGGTTTCCAAGGCAGTAAAGGAAGGTGTTCAGGGACCCTACCCTGAAGTTTGCAGCTTTAAAATAACTCATTTACTTCTGACCTTGAACAAAGAACTCCACGACAGCCCGCTCTGCTCTGGTGGTGAATCCCTTTGAGCCTTGCTAGCGTCTGTGCCATCCCTCATCCCCTCCACGCGCAGGAGGAAAGTTAAATTCCCCCAGAGAAATGAATGTTCCTGGTAACCCAATTCCTCACAGGTTTCCAGTCCAGTTAGAGAGCTGACAGAAGACTGAGCAAGACATTAAAGTGTTTGAAAGGTCCTTGAATTGGGCTCAGGTTCCAGAATAAGCACAGGTTTTAACACTACAAATTTTCCCTGAAAAACCATGGAGGACTTGTGGGTCAGAGACACGCTTAACAAGAGTGTCTCATCACATCTGAAAGCATCTTCGAGGCTGGAATGGTGGCAGAGTGCTGTCCCCATACCTGGCAGCAGGTACATCAGGGAGAAAGAGTGACTGACAGGATGCAGAAGGCTTTGGTTACAGAGGTGGCCTTGGAATGAAAATGCTAGAGAAAAGGTAAAAAAGGTGTTAAAGTCAATTTAAGGAAGAAACTGAATTATCCCAAGAAATGGAAATAGGCTCTAGACTCAGAAGCGGGTGACGGACTGTGGAACACTGCAGGAGCTGGAGCCACCTCCACCACCTCCTTGGGGATGTTGAGGGATGTTGAGAAGGTGACATGAGCCACCCAAGCCAGGACCTGCTCCCAGTCTGGGGAAGCAAGAAGGGGTCCCCTACCCCAGCTCCCTGAGCCAGTGTCAGGTGTACCCTGACTACCTCCAGCCCCTGAGAAAAATCAGCATTCTTCATGTTCTTCCATGCCTAGAGACCTCTGGGACAGGTATAAACATCACCTCTGCTGTCAATCCAGTTATACATATCTTGAGGAAAGTGATATTTAATATTTGCTATGAATATTCTTCCGAGTATGAAAATCAATTCACCTCCAGTATCTTCCCTTCTGAGTTTAGTTGCTATGCATCACGTGCCATCTACATCTGTGCATATGAACTTAAGTTGGAGAAGGGTAGATTTAAGTTGAATATTAGAAAAAATTTCTTTACTCTGAGGGTGGTTGAGGCCCCTTCCCTGGAGATATTCCAGGTGAGGCTGGATGAGGCCCTGGGCAACCTGGTCTAATTGGGGGTGTCCCTGTGACTGCGGGGAGGTCGGACTAGATGACCTTTGGAGGTCCCTTCTGGCCTGGAGGATTCTATGATTCTATGATTTTCAGGCCACTGAAAACGCATTTTAAAACTAAACTTGGCAGAAAGGAATTTTAAATGCATTTTTAACATGTGTTCCCACCACGGAGCTGTTGGGCTTGGCTGTTGTTTTTTTTTTTTATAAAACTGGATTTGCGATTACACAATTAGCAAAGAGAAAGAATGAACAATAACCAATAGGAACTGCGCACTGCTACGAAAAAAATTGAATCAAGAATAAGTGATCTAGAAAGAGAGGTCACCGAGTCATTTTGAATAAGTACATTTGAGATAATTGTTATGTGCTTTGAAGACATTCCGAGAAAAAGAGGCAAAATTAATCAGATACATTAAATTATGAATTATTAACTCCGCTCTATTAAATATCAAATAGGAAAGCTTTTTTGGATTAACCATGTTTTCAGAAATTCTGCTAACTACGGAGTAGATTTCTCTGATTTAAAAATGATTTTTTATTTACAATTGAAAGGCAGGAGAGTCCCTCTGGGGTGGTAGTGGCCGATCGCTCCTGTGGAGGGAGCTCACTCTGAGGCAACATAAAGACCTTGATCCATTTCCACTGAACTTCTCCAGACTGAAACCGAGATGGTGCACATACAAAGTTCCCAATGAGCTAAAGACAGAGGTATCAGACGGACCCACAAGATTTACAAGCGCTAGAGATCTGTTTTGAAGATTTCTTTTGCTGAAACTCTCGTGGCAGCTCCCACACTGCCGTGTACGCCTCCCAATAAACACAGGGCTTCTGTTTCACATCTCCCACAACAATATTCTGGATATTTTGGCTGGCTGATGCAAGTCGTTGGGTTTGGGGTTTTTTTTTAATAATTAATTCCTTGGCCAACTCAGCCCTCCCATGGAATGATGCCAGGACTACTCATGAAACAAGTTGCCGTGGCCTTAAGTTAAATCAATAACGCTGAATGAATAACGGCTGTCGCTGGATGCTGATCTAATAAATAGTTCTCCTGTCATTTCCTGAACTGCTGAATCCAGCTCCAGCCACTCAGCACGATGAAAGGCGAGCTGTGTGATGGGCATCCTTCAGCAGAGAGGATGCAAACCCACCCGCTGACCGGTCTGCTGCAGATCCTTAATGGTATCACCGTCTCCCGTTTCCATACCATCTATCGATGAGCTTTGCTTCCGTCTCTGCAGCTGCCAACAGCTGTAACGCTGCTCACGCTCAGCAATGTGGCCACTGCTCCTCGGTACCCATGAAAGGCAGATGAAACCATCAGCCCTCTCCATTTCTAAATGGATTACAGGATTACAGCAATAACAGACTTTGACCAAAGTGAAGCACTACAGGTTTTGTTAGTTCCTTAAAAGCGGCGTTTCAATTAGAAGAAATTTTCCAATGGTTAAAAGCCCTAATTTTTCTCATTTGTTTTGATTTCTCAGAGTCTGAGACCCAGAAAAGCAGGAGCACACCAGAGCCTCGGCTGCCCCAGGAGTTCTCAGCTCTCCAGCCCCAGCCCTGTTCCACGAGCACCTCACCACGTGGAAACCCTTCAGCAAACATGCCCCATGATCCTTCTCCTTCAAAGCTTAGAGACAGTTTCTAGACGTGCTCTCCTCACCCATTTGCTAGTCAGTGCCCATACTGAATAGCTGACCCCTTGCCCTCTGAACCTGTGTCCTGGTTCTCCTCGCTGGATTCCCAGGTGGGTCTCGGCGGAGGGAAAAGTGGCTGCACGGCACTCCAGGCACCCCCACGAAACCTTGCAAAAGCCTTTTGCTACGGCGTTTGATGGTCCTGACATGATTGATTTCGCTCTTGGCGAGTTAATCATATAATTGCAAATTAGTGAATTGCTTCATACCAGAGGACTGTTTCATAAATTAGGTCACTGTCATTTATCGTTATCATTTCTTTAACCAACGCATCTCGTCCTTTGATCCATTAATGCCTCTCCTCTGCAATGATAATACACACTCTCAGTCATCACCGTGACGCCACAAATAACGAAGCTCAAAGTTTCCCAAGCCAGATAAATGCAGTCTTCCTCATTAGCAGGCACGTGTGACTCACAAACAGTGCCAGACCTGTCCAGATCTCCCAATACACAACACACACCGAGAAACCAGGGGTCGTACCTTATGCTCACCCTGAGTAAGATACCTCTTTCCTACTCATCAGCTAATTGGATTTTTTTATCGTCCGCAACCTCCCCCCCTAAACACGCTTTCAAATTATTCTGCGTCTTCCCTTGCTTTGTATCCTTCAAACACCTACAGCAAGAAACCTTGTTCTGAAAGCTGCCCTCATCTCATCAAAGAAGGTTTAGGACAAAGTAATCCTGGATTCAGCCATGCATCCAGCGAAAACTAACCACCCATCTCTAAGTTTCTAACATGAACAGGGGTAATTTACAGGCCAAAAGCTGCTCCATATTTATTTAGCTGAGACTTCAGAAGTTCATTCACGGATAATTCAAACACCGATGGAAGGAGCAAGTCAGTGAACGTTCCCTGCCCAGCTCTGGGTGACAGAAAACACAAATTTCAGCCAAACTACCCAAAACTGGGGAAGCTGCACGCACGTAGAAGAGGACCAAACTTAGAACAAAGTACCTTGTAGACTTGTAATTACTTCCTATAGTTTTTCCATGCGTGGGATTCTCATACTATTATCTCAGAGAGGAGGAAATATGGTCAGGGAAGGAAGAACCCCCTCTCAAATCCAGTGAGTGCAGCCCAGGAGATGAATCAATTCCAGGCTGGGCAATGCCAAAGCACTTCTTCATTGGTCCTTTGGACAGTGCAAAGTATGCAGGCTAGTCTGTAACTTCTCATATATTTATTTATTAAATGCATTCTTTTACACCGGTATCTTGGGTAAAAAACATCAGAGTTCCAAATTTCTGATGACAGCCTATTCTGGTTAGCCTCTTGTACACCCCAGGTACATTGCGGACATCTCTGGCACAAGCTTTACGTCTCTATTGTTTGACCCCGCTTAATCTGAACTAAATTGGTCCGAGATATTATCTATAAGCTTTTCGGCTGAGATTTGTTTCATTGCCCGTAATTGGATCAACTCTAATACCTTTCCTCCAGTACACCCACAGCTGCTTCTTCACAAAGTTCTGCCGGAATTAATTTAAAAGAATGGATCCTGATTCATTTCTGTTTATTTATATTTTTGTCAGATGGGACAATAGAAGAACCCGTCACTGCTATTTTATGACGAATATAAGCCCCTATCACCTGCATTCCTGCAGCGACACACTCATACATCAGACACACAGCAGGTGACATCGAGCTGGTGAGGAGAAGCGGGGACAGATTCTGTCCTGCCTTGCATTCACCTTAGAAAGGGGCTTCTTTCAAGTGACTATAACCAACTCTGAGTCTTTGGTCTAACAAAAGAAGAAATTAAAATCCTAATCCTAAAAAGCTTTTAAAAGTATTTCCAAGAAAGCCTTTTTCTTTCTGTGGCTTTGTGTGTTAACTACAAGCTGCGTCGCGAGGAGAGCAAGCAGTTGTGACTGCATCGATTGATTCATTTTTATAAGCAAGGCTGAGGAATTCAAAATGGTATTGTAGGCAAAACACCTTGTTTCGGTTTCTTTGCAGACTCTAATGAAATGGATGAAGTTTTCTGGCATTGCCACTGAATTCTATAATCCTAGAGAAGACATTAACGGTTACTCTAAAAATCTAATTAAATTTTAGAGCACTAGTAATGCAGCCATAAGGCCCATGTAAGCCATTATCTACATTAATAAAAATTAATGTCAAACAGTACCGATACAGTAATAATGTACCTGGATTCAAGGTCACTTTAATTCCCTTACTCTCATAATTTTCTTTATTGTTGCTATAAATATTATTATTTAATCAAAATTTCAAATTTATGTACATTGGTTAACCTGAACTATTCCCTTAATACATAGTAGTGAGACAGGAATTAATTTCATTGATTTTCTTGCTTGTTTATTTTCTCCCCTTCTATGTAATAATACTCTTATTATTAGCCTATAAAAGGGCAAGAAACTGGGACAAGCTACAGGTACTTTATTAAATATCTAAATGAAAATCTAGAATCAATGCAAGACTCATCTCAAATCCAACAAGGAAAGAGAAGAAAGTGGATGCTATGGAAAGGAACACAGAATAAAAGCAGAAAATTAAAAAGAACAATTAAGAGGAGAGGTGTCACAGAGCTGTCCTTGCCCTGGGAGGGGAGGCAGGGGCTGCCCGGAGTCTGCTCCTGGGCATGTGCATCACCACCAGAGACTGGAACAGGAGCCGTTGCTGGAAAAAAAACCCAGTATTGACTAAACATTTGTGTCTGGCAATGTGAAATAATAATTCCTTATAAAAATAAGGAATGTCCAGAGCTACAAATGGCTTGTAGCTGATGGGTAAGGAGCCACTAAAATGCCTTTTTTTTTTTTTACTGAGAGGTACACTATGATACAGAGTGTTTATGAAAAAAAAGAGTTGGTTTTGCAGTATTGGTCTCTCCCTTTGCAAAGAGCACTCTACCTGCATTATATGTTCTTTACAGGCTGTATTTAAACCTGTGCCAGACTTGGGTGGTTAATCTGACCAAGGAAACCCACAGTTATGGTGCTTTCTTAGGAGAGTCTGAGTTGGGAGGAATTTTTACTTTTGGAACTGGGCTGAGAAAATAGATAAATCTCAGCCATGAGCTGTGTCATCTTCCTAAACATCTCCCAAAAGAGTGGTCTCTTTTGGTGGGTGGCTGACACTTCAGAAGGCTGTGCCACCATCCAGCAAGACCTGGACAGGCTGAAGAGTTGGGCAGAAAAGAACCCAATGAAATTAAACAAGGGCAAGCGTAGGGTCCTGCACCTGGGGAGGAATAACCCCTTGCACCGGGACAGGTTGGGGGTGACCTGCTGGTGAGCAGCCCTGAGGAAAAAGACCTGGGAGTCGTGGTGGACAACACGATACCCATGAGCAAGCAATGTGCCCTTGTGGCCAAGAAGGCCACTGGCATCCCAGGGTGCATCAGAAAGAGTGTGACCAGCAGGTGGAGGGAGGTCATCCTCCCCTTCTGCTCTGCACTAGTGAGGCCCCATCTGGAGCACTGGGACCAGTTCTGGATTCCCCAGTTCAAGAAGGACAGGGAACTGCTGGAGAGGGTACAGCAGAAGACTACAAAGATGGTTCAGGGCCTGGAGCATCTCTTTTACAAGGAAAGTCTCAGGGACTTGGGTCTTTTTTTTCTGGAGAAGACAGAGGGGGGATCTGATCAACTCCCAGAAATACTTCCAGGGTGGGTGTCAGAAGGATGGGGCCAGGCTTTTTTCACTAGTGCCCAGTGACAGGACAAGAGGCAATGGGCACAAACTTGTATATAAGAAGTTCCATCTAAATATGAGGAACTTCTTCACTTTGAGGGTGGCAGAGCCCTGGAAGAGGCTACCCAGAGAGATGGTGGAGCCTCTGTCTCTGGAGGCATTCCACACCTGCCTGGGCATGTTCTTGTGCAACTTGTTCTAGGAGGACCTGCTTTGGCTGGGCGGTTGGACCAGGTGATCTCCAGAGGTCCCCTTCAACCCCATATCATTCTGTGGTTTTGTCTGAGGCAATTTCTAACACAAAATGAGGCCAGAGAGGCTGCTGACAAGTCCCAGAGTGTGGCACAGGCTCCTTGGCTGGAAGACGAAGTTCAACTAATGAAGGGGCAGTGAAAACCAGAGACATTCTGTCAGGTAGTTGAAGAGCTTTCTACTTTTTGGGTGAAGAAATTCTTCCTATAGAACATTTGCCCGAGATTGCTACGTCTGTATCATTATATTTGGGTTTTATTTTTATCTGTGTGCTCTGTAGATTCTAACGAATGGATTTTGTTTTCCTACTTGGAATGGCAGAGATTACTGTGCATTTAAATAACGCCTCTCCCTACTAAGGTGCACTGTAAATGACAGAACAAACAGCAAAGACAATTTCAGAGTAGCATCTTGAAGACAGGGGGGATTTTCCTTCACTAGAACTTCACTTTGATTTATTTGGAAAGACTGAAAACTGTTGGAAAACCTAAGAACGCACTCTCTCCAGCGGGATCAGCCGCGTTGCTTCTAAACCTTTCTACAAACCTTTTTTTTCCTCCTTATTACTGACCAGGGGGGCAAGACTGTCCCAGCCAAAGCAATCTATAGCTCGTTATTTAGCGATCTGCCGGGCTGTTATCACATGGAAGTAAATTTTTAATTGCCTTAAAGGTTATGCCACACACAAATTTACACCAGTATTTAAAAAAAGAAACAAACAACTGAATATAATGGGGTGTAACCTGGCATGAAAGTGAATTTTAAGAATCAAACTAATCTAAATGACACTCCTAAGATTATCAGAGTCTGAAAAGGAGTTTGGGTGGGCAAGGAAATGTTTGTGTGAGATGAAGTACCCAACACCAGGCTCCCCTGGCAGAGGGGGGCAGGAGGTCCCCACTTGGCTCTCCCGGCGGCTGTAACGCAGCCAGCTCAGCAGGTGCCTCCAGAGTGGAAATAGCTCCCAAACGTGAACAAAACATTCGGAATTACATGTATTTTCATTAAACTTCTAATCACTGGTATACACGAATCGTTTACTGAGTGCATAATTAAAACCTCAAGTGTTTTCCATGAAAATATTTGTAAATTAGGTGAATAAATTATTCAGTGGTCATTACCAAAATTAAATCTTTTCTGAGTGAATGTCTTCCTAGCTCGCAAGCAGAATCCAGAGTAACGTGGCTAAACTCCCTCAGGCTTAGCAGTACAATACAGTGATGGTCTATCAGCACGGGTCGCAGCAAACAGACCTCGCAAATTCCGTACCATGTGTGATCCTGGCACGTGTATCTGCTACCTGCATCCCCAGGCTTCACCTCCTAAATATTTCTTGTTCTACCAAGCCTGGAAAGACACCATACAGGTGTTAAGTCCCCAGCAAGACCACCCCAGACCTCACATTTCTTTTCCTGCTGTCCAAGACCAGCATCCCAAGAAACAAGATTCAAGGTGGCCACCGTGGCTGTGTCACCTCTCTTGATGACCTCCAAAACGCTCACAATCTTAGGCCTAAGATGATAAAAGAAAGAGACTTCAAAAGCATGTTAAGAAAGAAATGAGAGGGCTGGGAGTGCTCTGTTTTCCATTATCAAATCCAGCTCAGGGAGCATGACTCACGGTGAAGTTACCTGTACAGACACTGCATCCAAGAATAACTAATTCCCATTTATTTTTTTCAGCAGGTTCATATTCCTGGACACAGGCTTAATGTCAGACACCGCCCGATTGAAGACAGTGAGGGCAAACAGGGCAAGGAAGGGATAA
The DNA here is from genome assembly GCA_013398155.1 of Pedionomus torquatus. Lineage (NCBI taxonomy): Eukaryota > Metazoa > Chordata > Aves > Charadriiformes > Pedionomidae > Pedionomus > Pedionomus torquatus. The sequence continues at coordinate 27,187 of VZRU01010645.1, forward strand.
CGTACCAGGATAGTTATTTCATAGAATCACCTAGGTTGGAAGGGACCTTTTAAGATCATCTAGTCCAACCAATGAGGAAAAAATAAAATCCAAAAAACCCCCAACAACCATAAACAACACCCCACACCACCCAACACTAAGCCATATCCTTGAGCACCAAGTCAACTTCTCTCTTGAATCCCTCCAGGGATGGTGCCTCAACCACCTCCCTGGGCAGCCCATTCCAATACCTGACAACCCTTTCAGGAAAGAAATATTTCCTAATATCTCACCTGAACTTCCCCTGGCACAACTTGAAGCCATCACCCCTTGTCCTGTCATCTGTAACTTGGGAGAAGAGACCAACCCCCGCCTCTCTCTGCAGCCTCCTTTCAGGGAGTTGGAGAGAGTAGTTTACTGGGTTCTGGCAAGAGAACAGAGGATGCTTTTACCTGGGATAAACACTGTGAGAGTTTTTCTCATATTGCTCACGTATTTCCAATTCTAATCTCGACTGGCACCTGGGGAAATTAAAAAAAGCCTCCCTCGCATTTATTCACCAGGAGAACCTCATCTCATGCAGCCACGGCACCGAGGGCAAATACCCCGGGGATGGAGTGAAGAGCAAGGAAGAGAAAGAGCTTGAGGATGGTGTGTTTGGTTTTTTTTCATGGAACAGTTCATTCAGTTCTAGTAAACATGCCACTTTCTACAGCGGTTCATAACTATTTTTAGGTTACGTATAAAATTTGGTTTACACACCCGGATGATCTATGTTCTCTTGCATATATTCCTCCTGTTTTGCTTTTCAGAAGTGACAAAGCAGGAGCTCACAAACAACCAGAAATATCACCTCACCAGGGAAAACACATCCTCCGCTTCACTTTTCCCTTCAAGTTTAAAGAAAATTAGTTAACCACACAACAGCTTTTACAGACCAAAGATCCTCTCCAATTAAGACAAAAAATTCTGCCAGTGTTTTTTTTTCCCATCATGCAGCCCTTTCACCACTGGGCATGATACGGAAACAAAAATTTTTGCCGTCAGTGAAACATTCTTTGTTTCTGAACACCATTAATTGGAAAAGATGCTACAGACATCATTTTGAAAATGTTAGAATCAGTTTGCTCATTCTAGATTTTTTGACAACTTCTTTATTTATCTTGATGTATTACTTCACTGGAAGCAAACTTCTCAATGCACTGTTCCTTTTNAATTTTTTGACAACCGGGTACAAGAAAGTTCCATTTCTTTATTTATCTTGATGTATTACTTCACTGGAAGCAAACTTCTCAATGCACTGTTCCTTTTTTTTTTTAAGAATACAAAGCAAAACTTAAGCGCTTCTGTGTTACACAGGGAACTCGTACAAGGATAGTTCCACCTGGAATTTTGCTTTCCCAAATTCCTAGTCGTTCGCCCTCACTGCTTCACAAACCTCAGTGGAGGGGAGAGGAGGATGGATGGTCAAGACCACCAGGAGAATACCGAGACCGATGGAAACTGCAGATTCCCATCACAAATTATATTCTCGCAGTTTCCTCCTGTCTTCAGGACAGGCCACCAGCAGGCTAGAAAGGAGTCCATAAATTGACTACAGCAAACAGAGAGATCCTCAAAATAATATTTCCTTTTTACTGTACCAGCAGGGTTTGGCCATTTGTTACTTCCATTTCCACTGCAAACTATTTTATAGCTTAAGCAAATAAATTAGGAGAGGGACTCTTTGTCAGGAAGTGTAGTGATAGGACAAGGGGTAATGGTTTTAAACTGGAAGAGGGGAGATTTAGATTGGATATTGGGAAGAAATTCTTTGGTGTGAGGGTGGTGAGGCACTGGAAGAGGTTGCCCCGAGAAGCTGTGGCTGCCCCATCCCTGGAGGGGTTCAAGGCCAGGCTGGATGGGGCTTGGAGCAACCTGGTGTGGTGGGAGGTGTCCCTGCCCAGGGCAGGGGGTTGGAACACGATGACCTTCAAGGTCCTTTCCAACTCTAACCATTCTATGATTCTATGATTCTATAAATTGCTTCAGTAACTCACGGGAAGAAAGTGTTTAAATAAAACTTGTATTTGAGGTAGGTGCCTGCACTCGTGTCTCTCAGCTCAGCTAAGGTTTAGCTTAGAATCTCTCTGGGATTTAAAAACAAACAAAAAAACAAACAACACCCTGACAAAACCCAAACCCTGCAATATTTGAGTTGTGAGCTTCAGACACACACAGCCCTAAAGCATCTGGGGTACCCGAGAGGGCATCCAAAAATCTGTGCGTGTGTTGCCACCAGCTCCTGGGACGGGACTCAGCTTTGCCAACAGCCTGGTTGGGAACAGCAGGTATCTTCAAACACGTTATTACCGGCCTTCAGCAAGCTGGCAAATTTCAAGGAAATGATGGAAGGATGCCTTAAAAATCACACCAGGCGATGCCTTTAACCCAGAACGACCTCAAACTGCCCTGCAGCTACTACCGATTGATAATTTTTCCTTGTCCAAACCAAAATTTATTTGTTCTTACAATATGAATCTACATTACGAGTGACCAGCACTGAACTTTGGCTAGAAAAGACCTTAGAAAGAAGCAAAAATACACCCAAAAAATTTCCATAGGTTGATCTTGGAGACCATACAGCTCCTCCTGGGTCACCCCCACGGGACAGAAGGGACCTTGCACATGGGACATCCTGCAGCACCAAGACCACAGAGCTTCCTAAGGGCAGGAGGGAGCAGGAGAGCTCCCTCATCCACCACCTACACTCTTCTCTCTCCAGCCACCCAAAAAGTCATCCCACAAGCCACAGAACAGCACATGAGTTAGGATATTCCCTGCTTGTTTCCAGCACGGATAAAACCAGAAAATTACAGATCATGGTACTAACCCAAACTTGTCTTTCTAGTACTGTTCCTAGTATAAAACTACCGTAATCTAACCTGAAATGCAAATTCTGATTTACCTTTAGACGAGCTGTTAAATTGATTGAAAGACCTACTTTACGAAGCTGCAGTGTAACCTCCAAATAAATCACAGCTTGGAACCCACCATTTAGTGCGAGCACTAAAGCGGATGCTCTGTGACCAGAACTACGACCTGGAGATTTTATTCACTCTTATTAAATACATTTCCAACTTCATATCTGGTGGATTATCCGCAATATTTTCATAAAGTAATGTACAGGTGGTATTTTGAGTGCTCCAGATATGGGTTATTTTCCCTTCACCAAATGTAAAGCTTTTCTAGAAATACGTAGGGAAAAAGACCTTCAGCTGTTTCAAGATCTGTTCCTCTCTACCTGAGCTCTAAATTGGTGATCAGTCACCTTATTCCTCAGATAGTATATTAAAAAAAAAAAGATCTATTTCCAAGCCATCACCTTTCTTCCCTTCACAGACACTCTTTGAGCCCAACGCTGGCTCTCAAATCAGTGCTTGAACCAAAGGACATTTTGCAGCACCCAAAGCAACACCAGGTCAGCTCCCCAAAGGACAGTGATGACCGTTTTTGGGGTCAAACCATGCGATTCTGCCAGGAAGGAGCCAAGACCCATGAGCTGGGGTCCCACAGTCACTTCTCACCGGTGCTCCGCTCTTCTTTTTTCTCTTGTAGCTCTTTCAGGAGCTTCACTGACTTGCTGTCACCGGGGGCTGGAAATTAAGAGACAGACACTACAGTTCGCTGGAAAAAGGCTCCGTCTCACTCTCTCGGTAAAACCCATGTTTCTGAGAAGACACACTATGCTTCATTTGCCACATCGCCGGTGTTATTTGCGTTTCAGGACTCTTCCTCGGCCCTCCATTAGTCAGATAAGAACTGAAACACGTAACACATCACACACGCCCCACACTTCAATTTTGGCAATTTGCTCCCCAGCTCTCTCGGACTCCGGAGGGTCACATAAAGACAGAGAAAATGTGAAAACATGGGAGCTCCTCTTTTTTTAAGCACTTCTCAGAGGTGCTGTTCGCTGCACGGGGAGGGGGTCCACGTTCTGCAAACCCCAGCTCACACAGCAGCTGACCAAAGCTGTAGAAAACCAATGTGAACACGGGCCCCACGAACCAAGTATCATTAAATATTGGAGTCAGTTTTATTGCATACCTAATCAATAATTT
>VZRU01010645.1:36038-47849 GCA_013398155.1 Pedionomus torquatus
GAAAAAAAAGAAAAAAAGAAAAAAAATACTTAATAATCTGTGAGCTATGGTATTTCTTTTTCACTCTTTTTAAAATCTTTGAAGATGGACACACAATGTATTTTATAAACTTGGAAATATTTTAAGTGGTTGGTACCTGTGCAGAAATGGATTGAAACTGCATAATTACTGCAGGCTCCACTGTAAACAGCAATCACACATCACCACCACCAAGCCAAAGCTCTTTTGCTGACTCTCAGGGAGTTGTACGTTGTTTTGAGCAGAACATTAAGGGACCTTCATAAACCCACCTCAGCAATACCAGCACGGTGGGGGAGCACCTTCTCACTCACGCTGAGCATCACAGTAGACACCCATACTCTCTAGGTATATATTCATTTTTTTTAAGGCCAGGATATATACATATACTCTCATGTTATATTTACAAGACCACCTTAGACGTTAGTGTTGTCTACTTAATTTTAAAAAAGGGCTAAAAATCCAGTAATTGCTTCAACTCCACACTGGAAAGCCATGCAGTAACTGGGTTTTATAGGAACCAAGTATTCAAGAGTTTAAGGAGTCTGGCAGCAAGAGTCAGTGGCAAAGTTTTGACCAAATCTAGGATAATTTGTTTAAGCATTGGCTGACTCAAAGCCCAATCTTAACACAATCTCATTTTATTTCCAATTTAGACACAGAAACTACAGTTTTCTCTGATTTCATAGTTATCTTCTAATGAATCTGTGATCCTATAAATAAGCAGTATGAAACCCACACAAATCTCAATTTGCAGTATTTATTTTTGAGTAGATGAAGAGGTAACAGGCAATTTTTCTCTCCTTTAAATAGATCTGAACAGTTGCTTTAATTACCTCTGGAAATTTGATTGTTCCTAATTCAGGCTTTATTTTTGGAAACGTTGTTTTTTAATACTGTCTTAAAAGTCTCCAGGGGCCACCACGCTCTTGCCATTAACTCCCCTGACGAAAAAGGAAATCGCTGAGAGCCCAAGGAGATGGGCTCAGTGGCAGGAGGTGGAGCTGGAGGACAGGAGCTTGGCCAAGAGAGCTGAGCAATGGCATCCATCACATGGACACACCACCCCAGTCCTGGGTAAAACCAGAATTTATCACTACCACATCTGGAAACCATGAAAACTTCATAGATCACGACTAACTTCACCATCACTACTATCCCAGAAACCATGAAAGCTTCGCAGATCTCCCCAAACTCCTTAAGAGTTTCTCAGTGCAGAAGGACAACACAGATCTATGTAAAATATTACGTGTATTTTCCACACGTGCAGAAAACAAGTTTTCCGTATCCAAACCCACAAATTCACAACACAGCTGGAGAGCTGAGATATTCTGCTCAGCTGGTCAATGCCATGATTTTTACACGCACACAAACAAAGGGAGCTCCAGGAGAGCAGGAGAGGGACTCTTGGTCAGGAAGCATAGTGATAGGACAAGGGGGAATAGTTTTAAACTAGAAGAGGGGAGATTTAGATTGGATATTAGGAAGAAATTCTTTGCTGTGAGGGTGCTGAGGCACTGGAAGAGGTTGCCCAGAGAAGCTGTGGCTGCCCCATCCCTGGAGGGGTTCAAGGCCAGGCTGGAATGGGCTTGGGAGCAACCTGGTGTGGAGGGAAGTGTCCCTGCCCAGGGCAGGAGATTAGAATTCAACGATCTTGAAGGTCCCTTCCAACTCTAACCATTCTATGGTTCTCTGAAATGATCTGAACCAGAACAGATTTGAGCTAGAACCGACTCCCCAAGGTGAGTAAAGCCCACCTTCCTTTCACCACTGATGCTGCCGAGGATAAAAGGTGAAAACTGCCTCCCTCTGCAGCAGACTGCTATAAATACCAAGAGACAGTTTCATTCTTCTAAATCTTCATGCAAAAACACACTGAAATATTTCACATCACCACAGTAAATGAAGACTGCAGACAAAGTAGTCAGGCTATGAATAACTGACAAGAAAGTCTCCAGATAAGCACACGAAATTAATTATGCCATACCCAGAAATAAATAAAAGCCACCATCTCCAACACCAACAGAACAGCTGGTAATAAATAACAATGTGTAAACACTTTAATGGGCTTATTTTGGTAAAATTAAAATCAATGTTCATGCAGCAGTAGCTATTAAATAATACTTACTGGGAAAAATCTTAGAAGCTTAAAATCCAGTGCCTTGTGTGTCAGAAACCAAACCACACAATGAGAAACAGCTGGAGCTCATCATTTATACCATTTTGAGGTCTTAAGGAAAAAGGCAGCCAAAAAAATACCATGTACAGATCTTCGGGGCAAACTGATCTCATAAAAAAAGGATTAGTGAGTATGAGGGTAATCAAATGCTTCACGTTGGATTACAATTCCACTTAATAAATCAAGCTACTTCTACTCATGCAAAGGTTCGTTTGATTCACCAACGCTATTCGAGTTCTATACTCATTTGATTAGTTACACTAAAAATAAATCCCATGCAGCAAAACCAAAAAAATAAGTGACTGGCTTTCTCAAATAAATGCCACCACAACTCCTTGCAGCGACCTGACTGGGTACCCTGCCACACCGGCCCCACGTCTCCAGAGAGCTTGGGAAAATTCCACCTCCACTGACTCGCTGCTCCTTAGGCTCAAGTTTAAACTTTTTATCACGGCACCCACTTCACCGGCCCAAATCCTTGCTTCAACCTGCGCCCCACACCAGCTCGGACACGGCAGGGTGGGAGATGAGAAGAGATGCAACAGAACGAAAGACCTTCCAGATTTGGTTAGAGGGGGTAAGTATAGGGGGTTTAAAACCTATGGCATCTTAAAGCCATCAAGAAAGGGTTAATTTTGTGGTGTTGTCTGTTTTCACTGCCTGACATGGTGAGGCAGGGAGGAAGGTGACACCATACTCCCCGCTCGTGCAGCCCAACCTGAGAGGCTGCTTTTGGCATCCTGGTGAGGCTGCTGCCATCCTCGCCTGGAGAATGGATCACTGCTGTTGGGCGCGCTCCCCTCAAAGCATCATCTGCTATTACTCCAATATAATTAGGGGACCTCTATGCTCTCAGGGTAATTTTTCCTTCCCGGCGACATCAGCTCCTCACTCTTATTTTTCCCCAGACAACACCTGTGAGGGACAGCATGACTTTACAGCAAGAAGGACAGGAAAAAAAAACAAAAAAAAAACAAAAAAAAAACCCCAAAAACCAGTAACCTAGTTTCTTTTTGAGAAATAAAAGTGAGTTTACGTTCATAGAATCATAGAATGGTTAGAGTTGGAAAGGACCTTGAAGATCATCGTGTTCCAACCCCACTGCCATGGGCAGGGACACCTCCCACCACCCCAGGTTGCTCCAAGCCCCATCCAGCCTGGCCTTGAACCCCTCCAGGGATGGGGCAGCCACAGCTTCTCTGGGCAACCTCTTCCAGTGCCTCACCACCCTCACACCAAAGAATTTCTTCCTAATGTCTCATCTAAATCTCCCCTCTTCCATTTTAAAACCCTTCCCCCTTGTCCTGTCCCTCCACTCCCTGACCAAGAGTCCCTCTCCAGCTCTCCTGGAACTCCCTTCAGATCCTGGAAGGCTGCTCCAAGGTCTCCCCGGAGCCTTGGTGGCCCTCTGCTGGACCTGTTCCAACAGGTCCATGTCCTTTCCATGTTGAGGACTCTGGAGCTGAACAAACTACCAACTGGATTTGCAGTTGCTCACCACGAACCTTACTGCAAATGTGGCGCCACAGCCTGAAAGACCAAATCAGGTTCTCCAAACCCAGGCGAAAGCAGCCTTGTCTACAGCCCAATGCAGTCACACTTCAAGACGAGTAGCATTTGCCTATGTATAAACCAAGCAGCCAGGAAACAAAATTCAGTAAGAAGGTACAACATCTTTAAACAATTATGATATTTGTACTTGACTTGGGTATCTGTATGGCGGCGGCAGCGTCTCATCACCAGCGCGTGTAGCGTGATGGAGTGACTCCACGCAGGGCTCTCAACGCTTCAGCTCCAAAATAATTGCACTATTAGGCTTGATTAGCTGGTGTTGGTGATTAGAGAATGTTTTGCAAGTATCACTTGAATCTGGAAGACCCAGATTCTCTTTTTATTTTTTGCATCCAGATTTTATTACACCAAGCCACAGGCGCAGACACACGCGCCGAGAACTCCGTGCATCTATTATCTCTATTTATTACACAAAACCACAATGATGCTTTAACAGTCCCTTTCACTGTGCTTCCATTAGCAAAATATTGGCATGACTTCCTCTCCCACCCCCCCAATGACAATTATAAAATATAGCCCCTAACTACTTCTGTTTTTCAAAAGTACATTTTCCTAATATTTAATTTATAAATCATTTCCCACATGTATTAGTAATAAATGTTTAAAGGCGGCAGACAGGAATACAACAGGAAAGCATAATGCTTGCTGTTTACTAGGAGGCCTCATTAAAAAGGCATCAAGAGCCAGGAAAATAAAAACAACCTTGTGAACCTTTGTAATTGGTCTCAAGAGAAACGTAACACTGAGGACATCAATGCAGAAATGTCCCAGCCCATTCTAGCGCCCGAGATTTAAAAAAATTCCAGTTCACTCTACCTCTTGCACTCCTCCGTTCATACACCCACTTCCAATTAAAACACACAAAAGCTTTATTTTTTTAATTGTTTTTATACTTGTAATGTCTCTACAAATCAGGTGATTGTTGCTATGGTATTCAAAACAATACTTCAATAATCATTATTTCTCCACCCCCCAAATAAATGGCTGTATGGGCAGAATTTATATAATATAGGGGCCGTTTCCCTTCGGTTCCACAATTCCACCATGGTTCTCTCCAGCATCCTGCCTGCTGCAGCCTACCTTCTACTTTTTATCATCTGTCCACACTTAGTCTTTCATTTGAATAATTATAGAATCATAGAACATTATTATAGCGGATGAGCTTTTTTTATATTGACTTGTTCTTTGTCGGGCGCACACTGGGCAGTGCACTGTGATACGTTAGACATATTTTGAGCAAAAGAAAGGGTTAATCCACCTCAAAATGAGCAATTAATTTGACTAGCCGTCCCCCTTGCCAGCGAGCTTCCAGTTAGGCCCCGATGTCACTTGCAAAGCTTAATTTTTACACCACATGCAGCGCACCATCTATTACCGAGCGGACTTCAAAACTCATCTTTTAAGCCCAACAGGTCCCAGAGGCTCCTCTCAGATACTCCTGGGGCTTCCCAGAAGACTCATGAAAGTTGATTAAACGAAAAATTGCATTTCATTTTCCTGTTTTGTTTGCATTTAAATGGAGAAACTTGAGGCTGGGTAACTGCCATGTGTTTTCTGATGTGCTTCTATTCCCCCCAATAAGCATTTTATCGTGTTTTCCACCACCTGAAGTATGTACTTGTGTTTCTCCAACAATAGAACTGGACTTTCTCCGTGCAGAACTGCACCACAGAAACCCGAGTAAGACTTTCCTGCCAGGTTTAATGTGCGAGATTTAAAAGCCAGCCAAGCACAGTCATTTGGAGATGCATGTCAATGCAGGATAATTTGCCTTGCATCAATTAATTCTGTTTCAGCCATCTAAGCTTGGGGGTCCGTGTTGCCACCACCCCGGGGTGGCAGGGACACAGAGGAGCCCTACATGGCTGCTCCCATCTCAGGAAATAGCATTGAGGTCTTCTAGGAGTGCTCATTAGGAGCTCCCATTGAGCTCATCAGCACATTTCTGGGCAGTTCTGCCACACCATTATTTTTGTCTCTCAGCGTATGCACTGCTGCTTCCAAAATGAAGAAACACATCTTGAATCTCCTCCCCATCTTTCTCCTTCCCCCACCAAAGGACTTTGCCAATTTCTTGTGTGAAAGACTCCAGTTCTGGCAAGTGCCTGGGCCAAAGCGGGGTCCTGCACTGGTGGTCCCTGGTTTCGGATCCACCACTGATCTGACTGGCCCTTGGGCACCAGTTCCTCCTCTTCACAGAGTCATAGAATGGTTAAAGTTGGAAGGGACCTTAAAAGATCATCCAGTTCCAACCCCCCTGCCCTGGGCAGGGACACCTCCCACCACACCAGGTTGCTCCAAGCCCCATCCAGCCTGGCCTTGAACCCCTCCAGGGATGGGGCAGCCACAGCTTCTCTGGGCAACCTCTTCCAGTGCCTCACCACCCTCACAGCAAAGAATCTCTTCCTAATATCCAATCTACATTTCCCACCTTCCAATTTACAATCATTACACCTTGTCCTGCCACTCCACTCCCTGACAGAGTCCCCCTCCAGTTCTCCTGGAGCTCCCTTCAGACACTGGAAGGCTGAAGGCTCTTCATCTCCCTGGGCTCTCCTGTCCTGTTTTGCAGAAATCAACATTAGCGCAGCCAAAATGAACATGATGAAAATAGCTTAAATTCATCAGAAAAATAATCCTTAATGGTCTTTGTCACATTAACTTGGGTAATGTGCTGCACACAAGCGCAGCTCACCTGGAAGGACTGTGTAATTAATGCCCTCCCCTCTCTCCGCTGGCCAGAGATGAAGAAGGTTCTGTGATTACTTACATGTGTTAAGCATCATCAGAGCACGATTGCGCAGTTATTAATGAAGGAAGACCTTCTACCTCCCATACCAAATGAAACAAACTCTGCTGCCTCTCCTCAAATAACACCTTCCCCACCACGCAGCATCCACAGACGGCCGCAGTAGTGACCCTGGGCTCCTCACAAAAAGCACAATTCCCACCCCAGCCCTGGTCCAAACCTTCCTGCAAGTTTTAAGAAATAGCTCTAAAAACCACACAAATGATCCCAGACTGGAAATGGGGATGGGAAAGCTGTAACAGATAAGCACCCCACGCAAACCCAGACCATGCAAATCCTTCCCTAGACCAAGTTATTAAAAATCTGCTGATATATCAGGGGATTTAGCTTAATAGACACAGGCAAGAGATATGGTTATTAATTTCCCATGAGAAATTTATGTTTTGCATGTCTACTGTACCCCAAACTCGGGTAGGATCTACAGCAAAAAGGAGTTAGAAAGTTTGAGCAAGATTTCCAAATTCATTTTGTAGCATCACCTACCGAATTCTTCCCCTTGGCCACTAAAAAAGAAGCAGGGTAAGAGCTTAAATACTTCATTTGGCAGGCTAATTACTTTTCTGTAACTAGCTTTGCACACACTCCTTGGCTCTGATGAACTGCTCTTCGCTAGCCCTGCCTGGACTCTCTGCACCAGCAGATGGGAGCAAAACGGCTCCTGTAAATCAGAAACGAGTGGCAGCAACCAGATTATTTCCCGCTCCTGTGAAACAACCCCAGGTAAAATTCATACCAGAACGTCCTTAAGTTTTCCCTCTGAATTATTGCTTTGCATAAATTTTGTTACGTAACCTTTATTAAAAACCCTCAATACAAGATCTAACCAGTTTCTTCATACCCTCTCCAAATTTGTTTGTAAGTTAAATCATAATTTTGAAATGAGATGACAAGGTATTGCAAGAGAGACTCCTTCTTTTAATAACTTACGGAGAACAGTATTCCTAAAGCACTAAAAATGTTAAAATGAAGTTTCAGCATTAAAAAAGCAACCGCTGAAGTATTTTGGATTTTCTATGACGTGCACTTAAATTTTGCGAGATGTGATTCAGTTCATCAGCTACGGCACTCAACTCCGAAACTGCCAGAAACAGGTTAGATCCGAGGAGGACAAAGTTTTGGTGGAGTCCTAGAGGTTCTTTTTAAAGACGAAAGTCGTTTAAGACAAGAAACAAAAATACCTCTTTCTTTTTGGTGTTGTTTTTTTTTGTTGTTGTTGTTGTTTTTTGTTGGGTTTTTTGGGTTTTTTTTTTGGCCAGACAACTTAAATCTGAGGACAACAGAACCATCCCCTTGTAGAGCTTCAAGAAATTTAGCACCAGGGTCAGGTTCTACTGCAGTAACAAACAGGAGAGCTACACTGCTTAGGAAGGAAAATTTTACTTACAATACCAGATGCCTCGATAGGTGGTAAAGGCTACTTTTCCTCCATCTGAGCTTAATTTCAAGCCTCCATGGATTTCTTCTTTTCTTCTAACCAATACAAGCAGCTGAAGCTTTTCCTTTTCCAGCGAGCTCTTTGAGCTGCCGGTCTCCCTCCCGGTGACGCTTCACAAACGGAACAGCTTCAACATCTCCACCAGCCCAAACCCCTGAGAAATCCGTGAGTATTCATTTCTTTGAAATTACTTCAGAGGCAGGAGGGGGGAGGAAAAAAAAAAAAAAAAAAAAAAGGAGGGGAAAAAATAAAAAGGGAAAAAAAAAAAGCACTTCCTTGCTTTGTGTTATATTTCAGAAAGTTTAAATGGTCTAATATCCTATTCCTTTTCAACGTACCACAAAGTGCTAAATGGTAAGAATTACATTACTGCCACTGCTTAGATCCTGGCTGATAAGGTGAGCCTTCTACATTTATACTGACTTCTGAAAAAGCTGTTGCTATACTGGTCTAATAATTAATAATTCATGGGGCCAAATTACGGCTCTAGAAGGATACAGCCATTTTTACTAGTTCTTTCATATTCCTCTGATTTATGTATGACTGAGCAGGAGACTGAGCAAAGGAAAAAAAAATTAAAACTTAACACTTCAGGTTTAAAATCAAATTGCCATCCCGTTTCAGAAAGGATGGACGGAGCAGGATATAACAATGCTTCTTTTGAGACAAGCACATGTACAAAATTTCTCAACAACCACCACTTTTATTACGTAAAAATAGCTTTTTGCAGCTACTAACACTGTAGATATTTAGAACTGGAAATATATATCACTAATGGGACTTTTAGTGTCATGGGAGTACCACACATGTTAAAATATGTAACATCATCGCAACAATAATACTTTCACTCTGTCCTTAATGAATGGACTAATTTTTCTGCCCCCTGTATCTGCCCTCTCATTGTTAAAAACACATTTTTATTGATCCATGTACAGAACAAGATCCACCTAAGACAAAGATCAGGATAGAAATAATTTTTGTTATTTTATTTCTTCCAGAAAAAAAAGAAAGAAAAAAGATGATGCATAAAATGATCTATTTCTCAATCTACCAAGCATACTTCAGCTGACATCTCCAGAAGTGCCTAAAAGCATTCTAGAGGATAAATACACAGACCATGGTAAACAAAAACAAAGGAAAAAAAAAAAAAAAAGAGTAGTCATCTAAAAGTACATCTAAAAATTCCTAGTCCGATGCAGCTTTTTATTGACTTTTTGTTTTCCCACACTTCATCCTGAGACACCAGCACTGAGAAATTGCTGTCCTGGACCTTGGAAGAACAAGGAGAGCTTTTTTAGTAGACGAATAGGCTTGCGTTGAAAGTGCCCAGTCCAGCATCTCCTTAGAACAGCCATGCTGATCTCGATCCAATCAGTGTTTCAGCATTGCAAAAAAGGAAATTTTGAAGCTTTTTTGGTTTTGTTTTAAGCTTGTATTATTATGAATGAAAAGACAAATTATAGTCATTTAGTGGTTTGAGAAACTACCACCTCCACGTACACCTACTGCAGACTCTACGAACACACGCAACTTGGTTCAAAAGATGGTCCTGAAGGTGGGTGCACCCTCTCCCACCCTCTGCTTTGCAGTTTTATTCCCCTCAGCACACTCAGCCTCCAGTTATTTGCTGGTCCATCACGGATGCAGATACACAACAACCACTGCTTGATGATCACTTCTGTTATTCCTCACAAGCCAACATTAAACTCTTAAAAAGCTAAAGCTGCCACCTTCCTCCTTGCCAAGCTGCTGAAAGCCTGCAAGAAACATCTGTTTTTAATAAAGACTTTAAGGCCAGATAACAGTCATTAACGTTTCTGATTAGCACATGGTTTAGAGCTGCAAAATACGCTCCAACAACCCTACATCTTCAATGGAAATAACATTTCTTGGAAGTCTCCTGGCGTACGGGGCTCAGCTGAAGTACAACATTTGGCAGCGCTATGAGAGAACTTCCAAAAAGACGTCTCATTGTTCCAGTTCACACGGGCTGCTGAGTTCCTGGCTATTTGCTCAGCCTTTGGTTTGCATATCGCGAATCAAAATCTCAGAAAAACTAATTAATGCAGCTAGACCGTTTAATCTTTTTAAGAACAAACTTAAAAAAAAAGAAAAGGAAAAAAAAGTAAGAAAAAAGAAGTTGGTGCGAAGAAGAAAGAAACTTCTTGCTTTGTTTTTTGGGGAAATGTGTAAGGGCAAAATTTTCCTAATTGTTGAAATAATTAGGTCTTAAATTGAGGTTTAGCTTCCCCAGAGCCTAAGTCACTTTGAAAACTGTTAATTCCATATCGTACGCTATAATCTACCGGTTCTACACTGCCACTATTTACACCTCACTTACTTTGAGTTCAAATATATGATGATATGAAGGTATTTAAGCCCTAAGTCCAGAATTTTGGAGCTGCCCATCATGTTTATCCGCACTGGGCAGGAGTATTTACATCCACAAACATGCTCTTGGGAACGCCAACAGCAGCAGAAGCCTCTAGAAGGTATTGCTACAGGTTGTTCTGCTGGAAAACAAACTGATCCAAAGTGCCCCAAAACAAATCCTTTGCCAACCTTTTGGAAAACAGCTCCAAGTATCTTCCAGAAACAGTTGCTGGATGTGTTAACTTTAGCATTAATTTATTCGACTTTGCAATTTAAAGGCGAGAGCACGAGAACGCTGTTGTGAATATGGGGGCATCTTCTCCAAGGTTGGCTCATTCCTGCTGCTAGACGGGTTAATATTTTTGCCCTGCAGAATATTTCCCCACCACCACTTCAACGGACGGCAAAATACTGCGACGGGTTGTCCATAGTGGCTGTGGGCTCCTTGAAGATGCTCATAACTCCAATGGAAAAGTCCCCGAGGAACCTGACCTAATTGGACCTGCTCAGAACGGGAGGCTGGAGTACATGATGTCTAGATTGTCCCCAAACCACGTTATTCTGTGATTTTAACAGCAAAATAAACATAAACCACTCACACCCACCCCCCAGCACCAAAGGCTGCCATTGGGAACGAGTGGGATAAAGAGTAGATGTACAGAGGAATGCTTCTGTGTTTCCAAACCCCACGAAATGCGAACTCACTGCTGAGCAGTTCATTCAAAGACCCTGAGCTGTTTATTAAGTCCATTATTTTGATATAAAAGAATTTGATTTGTTGCTCAGTCTAACAGGAGTCAATGATGCTCAGCGCAGGGACCTACTCAGCACCCTGGGGCACTTTCCTGAACTTGAACTGAGCTTTTAAATTAAATCCTGGCACTGCGTTAGGGCAATAATGACTGATCTGGAGCTACAGAGAGGTGGTGGGTCAGCGTTAATCTACCACAATCCACTTTTAAAAATCAGTTCGGTTTACGCTAATTCCCGAGGAATCTGAAACCTTGTTTTTGTCTCCTGGAAAGGCTCAGAGTGCAATATATTTGGAGAGCCATCATGGCTGATAGAGAAAAACGGCAGGAGACACCTCAGAGAGGCATCGCATCTTTGTGTAAAGCGCAAACATCACAGGGGAAACTCTTAGGAGAAATAGTGACCTTACCCTCAAAGATGAATTTAGGTGCAGAATTTTATCAAAGACCATTCCTTTTCACTAACAGCTTTGTTTATGCCTAGTTGGGTGGTTTGTTGTTGGTTTCCCCCCGCCCCCCCCCCTACAGATTTAATAACTCCCACTCCTCAACATGAGCTGTACCCAGCAAAGGGCAGCCTTGCTTCCCAGTTCACACGTACCAATAATTAGAGGCTCTGCAGCTGCACTTAGCTCCACTTGCTGTGATGAAAGATGCAGATGTCTGCTCCAAG
>VZRU01010645.1:64022-78222 GCA_013398155.1 Pedionomus torquatus
AGGTTGCCCAGAGAAGCTGTGGCTGCCCCATCCCTGGAGGGGTTCAAGGCCAGGCTGGATGGGGCTTGGAGCAACCTGGTGTGGTGGGAGGTGTCCCTGCCCATGCCAGGGGGGTTGGAACTGGATGATCTTTGAGGTCCCTTCCATTTCATTTATAGAATCATTCTATGATTCTATAATTTCCAGATACCCATGGGCTCAGGCAGGTGGCACAAGCTGGAGCCCACCTCCTCCAGCTACTGCTCTCCCCCACTGCAAATCTATCCATACACAGTGACAGCTGCTGTCTCACTGTTACACCAACAGATTTAGGAAGAGAGTGGCTAAAGAACCCAAGCAACGTGACAGAAAGTCAAAATCCCAGGGGACTCAGCCATCCTCAGCAGAATTGAGGTGAAATGAATCTGTTCAAAGCCCAGCACAAGACTGAAAAAAGTTACGAGACCACCCAGGAATTGTTTCCTGTAAACTATAAAAAGCATCGCAGCATGGGGGGAGAATTTGGGTCTGGGTCCCTAGTAGCCTAAAGCGGCTACTGTTTCAGTTTACCTATTACCAAAATGAATTTAATACTTCTTTAGAAACCATTTGCACCTGCCATCTCCAACCAAGGACTGGGTTTTCATTCCGGTTCAGACCGCTGCATATGCTTGTACCAGAGTAAATGACACTTCACCTCTGGTGACCAGTGTACAGGATGCCCATTGCTGACCAAAAAATAATCTCTTTGGGCTAATATGGAATAAAAAAAGATCACTCCTATGCCCAAATTCATCCAGCTTGATTAACAGCGTAGGTCTACTCACGCTCTTGCAACATTACAAAGCACAATGTTCATTAGTCCTCAAGTATTAGAAAAAGAAAAAAGAAAAAGCTCAATCTTTGTGCAGTTTGTTACACATTTCTCCTCAAATCCTTCTGTAACAAAACCCAATGAATTCTGTAATGCCAAATGTAAGAGTACCGAAGGAAATTCCAAAGAAGGCATGCCATACAGATGCCCTCAGTTCCCCAGAAGGCTTGGTTCTCATCTGTCCCGCTGAAATTTGGCTTACAGGAGCTGTGATTTTCATCTACTGGAAAAGAGAGTTGCACTAAACCTCTTTTTGCTTCTCTTGCAACTTATACAGCAGGATGTATATCTGCTTGGTGCTACACATTAGAGAAGCGTACATCTCAATTATTTGCTCACTCAAGAGACTTTTTCCAAATGGAGAGCAAAGGCTGGCTGAACACCACCTCTCTAAGGGCCAAGCAGCTCGTTCAAATAACACACGTGGGCTTTGCAGCAGGAGATGAATCCTCAAGCCATCAGCTACGCGAGAAGCGTGGAGCGACGTACTTCATTAACCACATATCCTGCTGGATTATCACTGCTCCAATAAATAATAATTCCTGCACCTATTACTCATTTTTAAAAAGTCCCAGATACAGGGAATTGTCCAAGGAGGATAAAGAGAGCCCTTTGTTCTCCTCTGCAGTGGGGCACCCCGTTGGCCCCGAGGACAGTCCAGTGATCAGCTTCTCATACTCCAGCTCTCTGACTCTTTGCTCTTCCACCCTCCTGCTGTCAGAAATAATTACGCTGCTCTTTTTCCTCAAACAGGCTCTCCCCCAAGGTTTCTATCAGCACAACCACAGGGACCTGCTGCTGAACAAACCCAGCTGAAAACAATTCAGCTACTTCATTCACATCCTTCTCCTGGCCCTTCCCTTGTCCCAGTTCAACAAATATCTACGAGATTACCTTCAGCACATAGAGCACTGTTGAGTCACAGGGAACTACTCAGATACTTACCTGGGTTTTAGAGCAAGTTGTAGGAGGGCAAAATTATTTTATGCTAAGGCATTCTGTTGCTAAAGCAACATGACAGTTTCTTTTTCTCAGTGAACTTCACTACAGTGCTAAAGAACTGGAGCTGTTTCTTATTTTCTATGCCATTCCCACTAGAACAATTTTGCAACCCATAAAATAGGAGAAAAATGCCTTGTTTTTAGAGCTCTGGGAAGTGTTGTCATCTATAGAGGTGATGGGTTAAGTAGGCATTTCTAAGGCTTCTCCATTTGCTCCTGAAGACCTCAAAACACCCCACCACTCTGTGAAAGAGCCCTAAGCTCAAACAGTTAGGGATGCAAAATGCTGATCAAACGTAAAACAAAAAAATTATCAGGGTGCTAAGTATGAAAAAATCAGTTGCTGAAGTTCAAATACAAAACCATTACGGTCTGAAATGATGTTTCTTATAACTAAGTTCTGCTTCAGTTGCACCAAAGTATTAACTCAGGCTAGATTTTCAGACAGTGCAACTAAACAGAGTAAAAAAAAAAAATAAAATAAATAAATCAAAACACCCCAACAAACAAGGCCACATTCTCACACTGTTCTTCACTGCCATGAAGTCCACAGCTAAGATTCGTAGACGCTAACTGCACGACAAGATTATTCGAAACATTTCACGTCTATGTAGCAGCTTCGGTCCATAAGATCTTCCTAGAGAGCTCAACAAGCAATATATGAAATAGAAAACCTGCAACTTGAGACCGTTTCCCCTTGTCCCATCGTCTGTTCCCTGGGAGAAGAGACCAACAACCTCCTGGCTACCCCATCCTTTCAGAGAGTTGTAGAGAGCAAGAAGGTCCCCCCCTCAGCCTCCTCTTCTCCAGGCTGGACACCCTCAGCTCCTTTAGCAGCTCCTCAGGAGACTTGTGCTCCAGGACACCTGGGTTATAGCCACATACAATGACAAAGGGGACACCTTTGCTAAGGATTCTCTGGATTTCCCATTTAAATTTAAAAATCAATGATGGAAAGTAACACCTTACGTTCCACACAGCCAGTTTCAGATGGGACCATAGGTGTTCCAATATTTTTATAGGACAGCATTCCTTCCCTGGTTGACTTTTCCCTTCAGATACATCTTTTTCTTTTATCTCATCTTAGTCCTTTATCATACAATAAAGACTAATTTTGAATTTCTGCTGATTGTGTGATCTCAGACTTCCTGAACGAAAACCTCTTTTATGGGAGACATCAATATTCACAGTGACAGCCCTGAACTTCCACTTTCAGAAAGGTTTAATAATTTTCTAAAACCTCTTGATTTTGTCACAATGAGTCATATATTCAGGCTAACTTTTCTACTTGCCTTGGGCTATGCCATTTACCTTGAGTCTGGGTAATAAGCGTTTAGTCAAGCCCCTTATTCATTAAGTCACTAATTGCAATTTCTTTTCCTATTATTTATAACTTCTGTGTGGAACAGCAACTTGGGAGAGGAGCAGTATGAAAGTACCTTTCCTCTTCCCTTCAGGTGCTGTCCATGCAATTCTTTGCCATTCATCAGAGGAAAAAAAAAAAGAACTTTACAAGAAGAAAAGGTAAATTAAAAGGTAAATTTCCCAGTTAATAATAAAAACCACTCCAGAGACAGCCAGGTTCTCAGGGCATCAGCAAAGGGGAAGAAAACACAGCTCTGAACATAAATCAAGTCATTGCCTTTGAAGCACGGCTCCTCTTGGCAGAGCAGGCAGCACTTCAAACAGAAGCTTCTTTCCCCAGAAACTTGGGGGCAGATAACCCCACTTCCAGAGAGGGCTCCTCACAGCAGGAGCCCAAGGTTAAAAAAAAAATAATAAAAAAAAAAATTAAAAAAGGTAAAAAGTTTCTTAGATTAAAATGTCCCATTGAAGCAGGTCAGAAGCTTTTGAAGGGACATAAAGAGCAGATGGGAATTTATATCATTGAGACGCCTCCTCCAATCAAGTCAGAAAAATGTTTGGTTTTGAGTTTGTTTTTTTTCCTTAAGCTGAGATATATTGTTAGCAAAGATTAGAAAAAAGTAATTCAGGCTTGGAAGAAAGAAGCTGGAACATATCAACGGTGCCTCGTATCTTCTAAAGTTAGCTTAAAAACAGGTATTTCCCTGTCTGGCCTGGACCTGTGGTGCACGATCCAGCATCGGGATGAGGACCTCCTGGGATGAGGACCTCCTGGGATGAGGACCTCCTGGCCTTCAGAGGAAGCCAGTGGCACATCCAGCCAGGGGACAGATCACCGGGATGCCATGCATCAACCAGCTGCTCCTTCCCACCTGCCCCAAGGGGTCATTCTGATGCTGACAATGTTTCCCAAGAGACTAAAAACAAGTTTCTTTCCAAAGAAACTATTTCCCATCTTTTTCCTGGGTGTCTATCGCATGCATTGAGAAGTGATGGAATTAAGCTCAGCTGCTCTCCAGACAGCACACCATACTCCGAACGTCAAGCCTCCAATGATTTTGTACTGATAAAAACGCTTTGAACCACGGTCTAAATATTTTGTTCCTTAAAATATTTAATAATCCACTCATTTATTATTCGGAACTGATCAAGAGATTTCAGAGAACCACAGAGTAAATTTCTGCAACGCGGTTGTTAACCGTGCCCAGCGCTAACTTTCAGCAGCGCCTCTGCAGTGGCTTTGATCTCCTTTTTATTCCGTTGCCATTAGCAATACAGGCCTTTCCCCCCCACACACACACTCTCATTTTTTGCCCTGGTTGAGTATTGATGAGGTTAAGAGGATTATTCAGAAGCCACATCCTACCACCTGCTCTTCTGATCCTTGGCTTTCAGGGCTTTGAACACATACCTTGGGCTCCGTTATTACAAACACTGATAATCTACTTCCCCAAGGCTTGTTTGCATGTTATTTGAAGATAGCTGTAATTACTAATCTCCTTTTAAGGACTAATTTCTTTTTAGTTAAAGTCAACTTTCATCTCATTACTAATCTTCCCTTTATTTCAAAGGGGGTTCTAAAGTTAGAGAGCGAGCAATGACACCTGTAGAAAATAATGACATCTGTGAAAAATAGTTAATTGTTAGGGAGGGGGGTTGTTTGTTTGTTTGCTTTTTTTACAGAAAAAGTTTCAGTCTGAATTCCAAATAGCCCTAGACCTATTCCACTACTACTCTTCAGCAGATCCTTCAATCCTGCACCACCATTTCTCTGTGCTTGCTGATAAAAAAGGCCTCTTTATCCTTGCATTGAATCGTATTTCATCTATTTTTGCTGTTTCCATTCACTCAGATTTTTTCTTCCCGCTTTCCCATGTATTGTTCCAGATCAACAGTAACTGTTTCTTCCAGTCTGCAGTATTTGTAAGCATTGGAACATGAAATTTTTTGGTTCTGGCTTAGGTTTGATCTACATATGGAAGACAGAATCAGGTGCCAATTAGCCTTCTATATTTGCAATAAACCCCCCCAGTAAAATAGCATTCCTCAAGCCACTATCTAAATGACACATCTGCAAATGTATTTTATTCACATGTGAGGGCATATATTTATGGTGTTTTTAAACAAAGTTCTACTTTCTCAAGGCAAACTGTCAATTTATGGCCAAAGAGCATCCCTTCTGACAATAGAAAAAGCTCGACTTTTCCTGCTTTTCCATGTGGTTACACTCTCTAGAAGCGGAGTTGACATTCACTAGCTGCCTTTCATCCTCACATCCTTCTTGATGTCTCAAGAAGAATATCTAGGTCCACCTTGGCAAAACAGGGAAATACAACATTTGCCCTTTTTCCTACAGAACAAATAATAATCCGTAGACTACGTGCAGGTGAACCGCATCGTTTAATTCACATATTTGTAGGTCACGTAGGTAATATTTCTAACCGAAGGAAAGGATTGACTTCAAGAGACAAGACATGCTACCACACATGGCAGACATTCAGTGCGTGCACTGTCTAAAGAGCATTTCCCACCCCCCCTAAAAGAATCTTTAGGAGTAAAGGCATGAAATAATAGCGTGTTAAAAGCAGTAGGAAAACCATCTGATCCATATACAGAGAGAGACCATTCGATACACTAAAATACAATATCATATCTATTTCATATTAAGTCCTCATCAGAAATTCCAATCCCTCTTTCCCCATTCCACCTTCTTACTGAAGCTGTGTGATATTTTACCCGCGGAGAGACTCAGCAACCCTCCCCTCCAAAAAAAAATTACGGATGTAACTTCTTACATTTCAATCTTCTGTAAGATTAAATGTGTCGCGTCAAAAATTGTCATTGACCTGAAGCTGACTGGTTATCTCCTACGAAGGTGGTATTTTAATTACCAAAGTTAATTACCATCTCCATGGAATGCAATTTCCTAACTTCATGCCGTTGTAAAATAGGAAATGGAAAGTACAAGCGGTGCAGAATCCACAGAAGGTCTACACAAAGGCTTCTGTATGACTAATTGGTCTGAAATTTAATCAGTTAAATTTCTGTTTCATGTTCTTTTGATAAGATTATCTTAATTACTTTTTACAGTATCTAAGTAGGAGAAATAAAGAAAAAACAAGCTGCTGAAGGGGAAAACTAATTCACAAGTCTAAAGGGAGAAAGGAAAATATGGGGAGGGGGAATACACATCTGTTGATGAGGCTTCATGAAGCTCCAATCTTATACTTCCAACACTTCATGTTTCCAAATAGCCAGGAATATGCTGAAGTCTTCAGAAATTGGAATTTATACTTGATCAAATCACACAATTTTCTTTTAACCCTCATCTTCTTTAAAAGGCTTTATACATAATTTTATTTTTAATGCACAAATGTGCCAAAATAAGAGCAAGGACCGAATGTCCCATCAGCAACCAGTCTGCCCTTGTGATGTACATGTGTGGTTCTCACTTCTTACGCATTTTTACAGTGGCTGTACAGTTACTGCCATCAAGAGAAAGAAAATAAATAATTTGAGACACAAAGATTTAAGATAAAAGACAGGTTTCATCTGCAGTATCAGAGGTCCCACAGGGACTTAACCTCACCAGGGGAGAGCCCAGGGGAACTCACTTTTTTACCTTGTCTCAGACTAAAACGTGAGTCGTGCTAAGGATGCCTGTGCTGCCCAGAGCCAAAGTCAAGCTCAGGAAATTCATCTTTGGGCCTGTCACATGTATTGCTTATCTATTCAAATCACCAAATGAATTGCACGCCCTGGTGACACCTAGCAGACGAGCAGCAGGGAGAACGCAGCGTCACGGAGCGAGAAGACCAACGGCCCCCTTGGAAGCTGTGGTCAAGGTGAGAGCAAGACCATCCCCTCCAAAGTTGATGCATCAGGAATAACTCAATCACAATGCCCATGGGGAACAGCAAGGATGCTGATTTATTTTCTCCTATCACTGCTAATCTCTCTTCTCTCCATCATTTCATAGAATCATAGAATGGTTAGAGCTTGAAGGGACTTTAACGATCATCCAGTTCCAACCCCCCTGCCCTGGGCAGGGACACCTCCCACCACACCAGGTTGCTCCAAGCCCCATCCAGCCTGGCCTTGAACCCCTCCAGGGATGGGGCAGCCACAGCTTCTCTGGGCAGCCTGTTCCAGTGCCTCACCACCTGGAGATTAACCATCCAAGTGAATCTCATCCTCACCATCCAGGATTTCCCTCCTGGATACTAAGGTGACAGATTTGGGCTCTTCTCTGTCTCCAGAACGCTCCTCAAAAAGAAGGCAAGCTCTCCGAGCACTCCTTACCCAGTTCTCATGGCATCTGGCCCAAAAGCAAGTGCCATGGTGTGGCAAAAGGAGCTTTCATCACTCCCAGCCCCAGAGAGTCTCTGAGCAGGGAAACACTCTGGGAAGTCCAGGAAAAACAGCTCAAAAAAAAAAATAAAAACAACGACAAAACCCCACAACCAATGAAATCCAACACAAGAGCAGTTTTGAGCTCTCTTCTAATTGCATGGTAAGCACGTCCAGTGACCCAAAGGGATCAGGACCACAGTATTCCCTGTCAGACCATAACTGTCCTCCCGCAGCACCAGCTCTTGGATGACCTTCTGCCTTTGAGGAACCAACAGACCTGATCCCAACGCATCACTTTGGTGTTGTTCTAGAAGAAGATCTGGGATAGTTTCTCCCAACTCAGGCCAGCAAACTGCAGATCTGACATTCAGGCTACATGGACTAAGCCTCCGGGCACTGGTTCATAGGGTGCTTTAGAAAACCTCTGCTGCTTCACCCCCCTCTGCTTAAAAACCCAGCTGTTCTACAGGCTTTTGCTTTTAAAAATGTTTTCTTCTCTATTCAGATACGAACTTTTGTGTTGAAGCCAAATCAAGTTACTTAGTGCTATGTATGAGCTGTTCATTTTTAATTTGACAGACGAGCTTTCCAGTGTTTCCAAGTGTAAGTTTTGTGATAAATGTGATCCCTATGAAATTAAAATAGAGTAAAATTAATGTCTGTACTTATTTTGTTTCAATTATGTCAACATTTCATTTGCATAAAATATTGTTTTCATTCCTCTTTAGTGCAACACATAATAGAGCTTTGTATTTTTAATTTATCTAAATGAAGAACTATGAAGGTTTTGCAACAGTGTGGGGAATCTTGTTTAAGAGTAATTTCAGGTTTTGTTTCATTTAGCTGAAAAACAAGACTTCGGATTGCCAGAACTTCTCTTACAATGTAAATCTGGGTTTTTTTATGTATTTATTTATTAGCTAATTCTTAATTTGTGTTGTCTGTACCTTTTTAGGCAAATAGTCACTTGATGCCTCTGTTGGGCATTACTGCAGGTCTCATCCTGTTATTGTTTGCCTTCCACAGTAAATATAATACATTATGTTATTAGCAGTGAGATATGCTTCTATTTAAAAAGATTAGACAAAAATAAAGCCTTATCCAAATCCTCTGAAGAGAAAGGGCTGCTGTCACCCATGCTCATGGATACTGAGCAAGGTCCTCTCTCTCTGAAATTCAAGGAAGACTCTGAACCAACTAAGTTTAATTAAAATTGTGTCCACAAGTGCAGACTGGAAGTGACAGGAGATACCTTGCAATCCCAAAACTTTTGCTCCTTCAATCCTAGAAATTAAGGATAGAGGAGACTTTTGAAATGTTACATTATAATATTTATTCAGTAAAATAAATTAATTCCTGGAGACATTTGAGCCTCCTCATCCCCGTGGGATTTCCTCTTTTATGAAGAAATGGGCTAAAAATGGGAGACACCTTTCTTGTTACTGTCCACAAGCAATTCATGAATTGGATAAAACTACTGCAGCGAAATGCTTCAAGCAAGCTGGCAATCCCGCTGTTTTCAAGCACTGCTCGCAGCTATTTTGATTCTCCAGACACGTAAAAGGCAGGAGCTATGCATTAATTATCATCCAATATTCTTAATCAACATCAACTATAAAATTCTTAGTCAAGCTCTTGATCACAAACTTAATCATGCCTAGCCCAAACTGATTCACCCTGTTAAGTGGGACTCATTAAAAAGGCTCTGCTATCACGCCAGCAGACACTTTCCAAATCTAACACTTTCTTAGTGGCAAACAACATCCCGTTGAAGCCATCGCTACAGGGGCAAAGATGGCATTTAATTAAGCAGGATGGACATTTGGCCTCGCATGAACAGCTGTACAAGAAAGGAATCTAATGCTTCAGCTCCACCATTTATATATTATGAGCTATTTCTGAAGACGCTCGTGATACCCACTGGCCTGGCAAAGAGTAGAAACCGGATGCAGAAAAGTAGCAGTGAAAACTTAAAATATGGTTATTATTTTTTTGCAGTTGTAAAAGGTAACAAGTCATTTCCCAGGGTAAGCGATAATTGGAAGAGTAATTACAGTTCCCTTGGGGTGTTTATGCGTGTCTCACTCCAGCTAGTTTAAATATCGAGCTGCATTTGTGATGTGCCCTCCTCTCATTTAACTGTACAACTGCAACAGCAAGGGTGGCTGGGAGCTCCTTTCACCCTCTATAATTGCCTTTTCCACTGGAAATAGTCGCTGGTCCCTCCATGCATGCATTCCTGGATGGAAACACCAGGCTACCTGCTACACAGGATCAGTGGGATATGTGGATATTCCCAAAGAATTCGCTATGAAATAAGCTTTCCCCTCCCTGAATTTTATGTAGCCACAGGGAAAATGGACAGAGGAGAAGCATTACTTTCGATGACTTGGGTACCTGAAAGGATGAACTCAGTATTACTAATATAATGTCAATAAAAAAGCACAGAGCAGATACTCAAAGTACATATTGGGGTAGGAAGAAAATCAGGCTTTTTTTTTCTTCTATCAAATATAAGTAAGATAACTCTTCTTGAGGGACAGCTTGGAAACCCAGGCTGACTGTTCTGTAAACAACTACAGTCTATAAACCAACACTAAGATAAGGTACCATTACAACGCCTAAGTACTTAATAAAACTTTGAATTGTTTTTTCTACATCTCAGGGAAAGACAACAAGGAATCAGGAAAAAAAAATAAAATCACAATATGTTGACAACAGAGAAATTTCCATTCATCCAACACATGATACGTTCTAAATAGAAGTGAATTCCTTGGACAATTATGAATGACTGGTTACTATCCGAGAAACAATCTTTTTAAACATTCATTAAAAGATTTATGTCGCTCTGAAGTTGTAGAACAAACGGAATTTGCAGGCTTTGAAAATTAAATGCAAGCTTGTACCTGATCTATTACAGAGATGTTGTAATCAATAATAGAATTGCAGCTTAAAAGCACAAGGTCTCATCTGACAGTATAACACCTTCTTCATCGGCCCTCCCTGCAGCAGATCCATGGCATCTTTGGTAATAAGAATCACTTTTCTGCCAAAGACAAGGCATTTCTACCTATTGACTTTTTTAGGGGGTGGGATTTTTTGTGTATTTGTTTTAAACAGAGTACCTAGGTAGATGTAGTCGCACGTGGACATAATCTAATCTTGCCTTCTAAGGTGGATCTTTTATCAGAAGAAAAATGTTTCTGAACTGGCCCTTGGGAAGCAGGAGCAAGAGTGTTATCTCCATAGATCATCCATCGCTTACTCCAGTTAATTAACTAATGCAGAGTCTTTCTTTATCAATGACAAAGCCTGGTGACTTTGACCTTTCAGGTCCCAGTCAGATGGATGTTCAACCATTTCTGTCATTAAGATTTCCTGCTTGGTAGGGTCTCATGGGATCTCCAAGCGAAAAGTCACTTTTTCTTTGAATTAGGCCATTCGATTTCTCTGGTTGTGCTTTCCTTCTGCACCTTCAAGCACTATCACAGGAGGGTCCTTTCAAGCACCGCGTGGCTATAGTTGCCTGCAACGTCCCGTAAACCTGTCTTCCACCTCTGTGGACTGCAATAATCTTATCATGGACACGGGGCCCTCCAAGCAGCAAGTCCCTGTCCCTGCAGGAAGGTCCCCAGAGGAAGCAGTGACATTCTCCAGTCTGATAACAAGGCAGGTTACACGTACAACATCTCCCACTTGCGGGCTGACCTTCAACTGAGACTGGAGGGCCAGTTGTGTGCCACAGATCTACGACTCAGCGGGTAATACGCCGCAGTAACAAAAAGGGCTGATTATCCTAAAAAAAGTTTTTTAAAAAAAATGTGCAGAGATGAGTTAACCTTTGCTTCCTGGATAAACTGACAAAAGCTGTGGCTACCTTTACGCCTGGAGATCTTTTTATCAAACCTCACGTCAAAAGAAGAAGAAAAAAAAAAACACCCAAGTTTAAAAGATGATCGATCCCTAGGAGAAAATTCTGAACCAGTGCACCAGAATGCTTCTTACCAAACTGTTTTCTACAGAAAGGAAAGGCTGTTTGGGTACCAAACCGTGTGTTTGTTCCCAGAATTCCTATTAACTTTGCCTGGTCAAAATTATCCTCACACTGGAAGCTATTGAAATACCAGAAGAAGGAGATGTCTCAAATACATTCATTTTTCTTCAATGCTTGGGTTTAATATGGTTTGGGCTTTAATCTGGCTGCCTGATCCCAGCAAGCAAACGGTCACTTCAGTACTATCATTACCCACAATGAATAAAAATCAACCTGCGAGACTACAAATGCTTTCTCCACTGTAAGTAAACAACAAAGCTTAACAGGCTAGAGAGATATCGGGAGATAATCGCATCCTTGGGACATTTACCGGGTATGATAAGCGCCGCTGCCAGAATACGATTATCTTCTGATAACATGAAGCCCTGGAGTTTTCACGCTGCTGAAGAAAACTCATTACTGGGATGAAAAACCTGTATTTATTGTTCCTGAACACGCAGCTGAGAGCGATGAGCAGCAGTTGGAGCAGAGCGGTTCCTTTCGTGGCACGAGCTCTCGAGGGGACTACCCAGACACCTAAATTTGACCCCCTTGGTTCCCCCCTTGGCTAAAACCACACAGGTCTCAGGGAAATGAGCTTATGCAGCACTTGGCTTTCTCCCACAAGTTCTGCCAACTGATTAAGATGCAACAGTTCCCATGAAGTTGTACGTGGCCATCAAAAAAAAAAAAAAATCCACCAGAAAAAATAACATAGGATGACTTTGTGGACAAGAAAAAAGTAACTCCTCACAAATTCTATCACCCTGTTTGCCCCAGAGGCCTTTGGAACTGTGTAAGTTTTCTCAACCCTCTTAAAATAAGGATATAAGTAATAAGGCTGTACGTGGAATGGTTTTCTTTTCCTGCCAGCACAGCCTCGGTGCCAAAAGGAAACCCAGCTCCTGCCAACGTACCCTCTGCTCCAAAATTGAAAACCAGTCTGGTTTGGGACAACCTCCTCCCCCAGGAAACTTTCTGCAAATGAATGAAGGTCATCCGTTCCAGAGTAGCCATTCCCACAGATGCTTTAGGCTACATTGAAGGGGTTCTTACTATTGATTAATCCTAACTAAAAAAAAAAAACAAAATAAAAATGACACAGAGGGTATTTCTGTGATGTCTCATCCGCCATGTCCAGTTCTGGGTTCCCTGGTACCAGAGGGACAGGGACAATACTGGAGTGAGTCCAGCAAAGGGCCATGAAGATGGCTGGGGGCTTGGAACATCTCTCACAGGAGATGCTGCTTTACCTGAGGGGAAGGTCCAGAGAAGATCTAAAGACAGAGACACACTCTTCTCATC
Organism: Pedionomus torquatus; assembly: GCA_013398155.1. Classification (NCBI taxonomy): domain Eukaryota; kingdom Metazoa; phylum Chordata; class Aves; order Charadriiformes; family Pedionomidae; genus Pedionomus; species Pedionomus torquatus. The sequence continues at coordinate 76,933 of VZRU01010645.1, forward strand.
AGCACATTTAAGCACAATAAACCACTTTCTTCCTATGAGGGTGACTAAACACTGGAACAGGTCACCCAGGGAGGCTGTGGCTTCTCCATCCCGGGAGATGCTCAAAAGCCAAGTGGACACAGCCCCTGGCAACCTACTCTGGCTGCCCCAGCTCTGAGCAGCATTGGACTAGATGGTCTCCAGACCATCAGCCAGTCACAGCCGGTCTATTAATAAACTTCAAAGATATTTTTCCAAATGCAACCCAAACTGTATGTTCCCGGAGGGGTCGTTTTAGCAAATTATTATTATTAAATGAAAAACAGTGCCAAAACCACTCCAGATATTTAAGCACAGCTTGCAGAGTTCAAACAGGACTTCTCTTTTCCCACCTGCTACTGGGCTCACCACTCATAGACCCAAATAGAAAGACGACCTAATTCAGCACCTTTAATCTCTTGCCAGAATCAAAATCAAATTTAAGGACTGGGTAACTTCCACGCTATTTTGTTCTACCAACTCTATTTCGCTTTGCAAAAATGCCAAGTGTATAGATCTGGACAAGAGGTTCCTGCGTCCTAATCTTCTTTTGTAAGTACTTGAAAGCACTTGGACTCCTACCTCTCTGTGCACTGAAGGCATGAACTCACTCGCAGAGAAATGCCCTCTCCTCTTCCCTCTAAGGATGTTATTCCCTTCCCAGAGCCCTAGTCTGCTGAATTGGAACGACTAAAGTGGTTTTATTCTTAGTTGCAAGTGCTTCACTTTATTTGTAATTTGGTTTCCCTAATAGTTAACCCACCAACCAAAAAAACCCCACCCCCTTGGCAGATGCAGGGAAGCAGCTTTTCCCGTGAAACATGGGAATAACGAAAAGCCAACAAGGTTTTGTTCAGCAGGAGTGCAGAACGCCTCGAATGAGGATCTGTCAATTCACGTCCTGTTTTCTCCCACACTCGCGTGTCACACTGCTGCAGATTAAGGTGTCGCTTCACACCATACGAAGAGACTGTAAATTGGGAACACGATAGATGCCCGCACAATTATCTGCCCTCTCATGTAACAAAGATCTAACTTGATTTTTTGTTGTTGTTGTTTTTTCCCCCCACAGGTAGCCAGTAAATTTCGGTGAAACCCAAATCGCTCATACGGACCCCCAGCCAGATTATTCTTCAGAATAAGATCATTCAAGGTGCCACTATAAGGTGACTTTTCTTACTCAAGTTCAGGCTCTTGCACAGTCTAACAAAACTTCTGGATTTTTTACTCTGAGAGTGGTAAGGCACTGGAACAAATTGCCCAGAGAAGCTG
>VZRU01010646.1:0-12512 GCA_013398155.1 Pedionomus torquatus
TTGGTAAATTTGGCTGAAACCATGACACAAGAAAAAGTTGATAGAGTTTAAGATGGAATTTTCCATTATTCATTGTTTGGACTTAATACAAACTTTTATTAGAACTCATGTATAAAGTATGGATGAAAGGAACTTCTTGTAGTAAAGTTGATTCAGAGATTATATTATGTCACAGCTGCAAAAAAATGGATCCATTAATAAGATGTCAGTATTAACCTGTCTGTTATTTGCTATATGGACAGATTTAGATATCATCATAAATTGGTCAGAGTAATTTTAGACAGACGGGTTTGCTCTTTTGAAGGCCCTTTATGGTATGCAGTATCATTTTGCTGTGTAATGAATTCTGCAGCATGAATTTGTCTTTCCCCAGCACTCTCCGTAAAGGGCAATGCTCATGGCTGTTCTCCTGAGTGGTGTTCTTTCCTGCTTCCCTTTGCTCTCAGACAGCAGTAATTTATGCCATCCTTTCTGTGGTTACAGCTTATGTCCTCTGTTTGCAGTAGCTAGGCTTTGTGCAGAGGAGCCACCACAGTTGGTTTCTGCTCCCCTCTTTGTAGAGGGGAATGAAACACCTTGAAGGTCTTTGATCCTCTTGTCTGGCACCTACCCCATGATGAAAGAAGCCAGATCTTGAGTCAGGATTATCCTCTGCCATCAGGGCCTGAGAAAGGTGGTGGTCACAATTAGTGAAGGGTTGTGAGGGGCTGTTTTTTGTCATCTAAGCCCTATGCCATGCTGCTGTTGGGTATGGGAGACATCCTGTCTTTGCTGCTGTCAGCCTGCACTGCAGCCACAAAGAAGACTTCTACTCTCAGACAGGGCCACTGGCAAATAGACCTGTTTCTCTTAGAGCTGCTGATTAAATGCCACACAAAAAGATTCCAAGGTGGAGCAGATTTTGTCTTTGGGATACTGACACTCTCTCAGCACCAAGAAGGCAGCTCTGAATTGCGTAACTGAGACATAATGAGGTTTGGAAAGCAAGTGTGCATGAAAGCAGAAATATCTTTGAGAGAGTGGACTTTGAGGTTGTAATGGTACTAGTCACAGAAGTGTAACAAATCTGTGACCAGCTCTGGACACAGCCAGCAGCATTTTCACAGGAACATCTCTGGCTCACCCAGCTCTATCCCTCCCACCTAGGAACCTTCAAAGGCTGTATGTAAGGTGACCCTTGGTCAAGACAGTGCAATTATATGACCCTCACTTAATTTTTTCCTTACTGCAACTCCTGCCCAACTATTTCCCTTTCTTAGGTGCCAAAATCAGAATTTTGAATGTAAAAAAATGATAGCTTTATAGCTGGAACTAGATAGCAGCACTTGTTGAGCTTCCCTATCTGCACCTGCAGTGATTCAAGGCCTTTATGCCACTACTGAACTTGTATAAATCAAATCTCCAAAAGGGGAGATTTTATTGTTTTCTCTATCATATTGTTTAGAAGTGCGTCCAAAAGGCTTAGGAAAAAAAAAGAAAAAAAAAAAAAACAAATAAAAGGGCCCGAGTGCCCTGTGTTGTACGATCTACTGTTCTGCTTGTCTATTTGGTTTTCTTTATTTTCTTTCAGCCATATGACTAACCTCACCTCTTTGTGTTCAGCAGCTGAACAAAATGCACAGTACTATATTCAGAAGCACCCACTCATTCCTTACAGCTTTTTTGACAAAGCTGTCCCTCCACATGTCCATGTTGGCCTCTGACCCAACACGTTTACTTCAAGTAAACATGCCAGATGGCAGAGAAAAGTGGTAGGGCAAAGAACAACCCTCTGGGGGCTAGGAGTCATGAAATCCTTCTCCACAGAGCAAACTTAAAAGCAACAATTTCAACAAATGCCTTAGAGCAAGTTCACAGCCAGAATGAAAGAGAGAGGGAGAAAAAAAATAAGTAAAAAAAGTCCCCAACTGAACTCTCATTCCATACTTTGTTTTCTGTACAACTAGCTGCAGCATTAGTAAAAACAAATAAAAATATGAGCCATCATTAGGAAAGACAGACAGATGGACTGAGTTTTTAGGCAGAGAGCTGGAGGCGGGCATGCATTTGGAAACAAGCATTTAGATCTGGAGCTTGAATGTTGCAGTGACCCCTGCAATATTTCCTACCTCCTTCTCCCTCCATGAGGGCACTGTCAGAATAAAAAGGGTGAAGTCACTGCTGCTGCTGCTGCTGGGCCTGAGATGAAATAGTTCAAGCCAGGGGACACATTGTACTCATGGGATCATTGCCTGCTGCCAGCATAAGAGCGACAGGCATTGCAGGGAAGAGTAACATAGACAAAAAGAGGAGCAAAGTTCAAAGAGCAAGGTACTTCCAATTAGCCCATCTGACACAGCAGGAGGAAGCAGACATGTTTTATGGTGTAGGCTGCAGCCCCAGCTAGCTGGCCTGGCACAAGATACTACTTCTGTTGACAGACAGAGTTTCCCCTACATCCCTCAGTTATCCTCCCAGCAGCTTTCTCTTGTCGCAGTTTGGCAGACAAGGTGGAAATGTGTTCAGTTCATGAAGCTTTGCAACTTCATCCCAAAGGGGACACATACTTATCTCAGCCCACCCCTTGTTTTGTGGTCTTGGGATCAAATCCTGTGGTTTATTCCCATTTAGATGATCAGGGCTGGATTCAGGCTGGGACACAGCAGATTTTACTCCAGGTCCAGGTGATGATTTAGTTGCTCAGATATAGAATTAGGTGCCTTAAAATAAGTCCCTGTGTGAAAGCCTTCTTTTCTAAATTGTTACGGATGGCCTGACCCAAGCACAAAAGTCAACACAACTCACAATCTGGTGCAGCCTTTGTACCTAGTTCCCTGAAAAACTCTTTTTTCATGTCAGCCCCAGAGCTCTTGACTTTAAGAGGTAAGTAGCCATTGATTTTTCTTCTGCTCTCCAGGCAGAGATGCAGGAACAAGCAGAACAGAATTGCCTTCCCAAGGCTAAACCTCAAGCCCTGCAGCACCTCAGCTGCTCTCTTCCTAAATGCCTTTGTTGTGTCCTGAAATGCCCTGGGGAGGCAGGGGAAGCCAGACAGGGATGCAGACTGCTCCCCATGCAGCTGACCATGGACTACTCCCTCTAGTTCACGCACAGTACATCTTATCTCCTCCTACTGCCATCTTTTTTCCCGACTAATGCTTTTTTTTTTCCTGGCATTTTAAATTGTCTCATTTCTTGTTTCAAATAAACAGTTATGAATATAACAAGACCAGGGGGGCCTTGTCTTGCAGCTAATCTAACTGCATGTAGTCCAGCTTTCTTCCGTGAAATAATATCATTAAGCCCTCGTGAGGATCTGGCCCACAGACATATGTTTAAAAAAGAACTGTACCTGCTAGATCCATAAAATAAGCAAGAGAGGATTTTAGTAAGGACTTTAAACTTTCCAATATGCATTAAATACACACTTCAAAAGAAAAATAATTAACTTTTTAAATACGAATGTCCCATTCTTCCCAGGATAGGTTTAACCACTGGTATTTCTTAAATTTGGGAATTACAAACTTTTAATTACAAAAGGAGCTAGGCATGGAGATATTGTCACACTCCTTTAATTGAAAGGAGATATATTCCCCTCCCTTATTTGTTATATAAAATATTTTAGGTTTTTAAATAAAATCTAGGGATAGTAATTGTCTTGTCATAGGCTTATCTTAGATTAAGAAATTACCTTTGATCATTTAATTTCATGATTGTGCGTAACTACATAATTTTGTTTATGTATTACATGTGATTGAGCAAAAGATCTCTAGTTATTTGTTGGGATAGTGCACTACATTTAAAAGAAATTGTCAAATAAAGCAGGACAGCCTTTTAGCAGAATCAGCTCTAAAAAAAAACCTGAGGAAGCTGAAGTGCAAAGGGCATACACAGGCATGTTCCATCTTCTGCTGAAATGTCTTGGAGTTGTCATGAGTGATGTAAAAGTGGCCATGGGACAAAACCCGTGGCAAGAGGACTTATAGTCTGCAAATCATTACCAGTACCTATCTCTTTTAGATGACATGAGAATGATACCTGTGAAGAGCCAAAAGGATGAGACATATGTTGGCACTTCCCTGGTTTACCTCCATTAAAAATAACATGGAGATGCATTTGAAAGTGTGGCTTTATCTCTTCCCCATTTTTGTACACCCCTGTCTTTCATAGACCCGTGTACTGAAGTCAGCCTTTTTTCCTAATTTATTGATTGCCTAATGCTGCCTTCCTGCTTCTGAGCTGTTAGGATGTGCTTGAGATAAACGTCCAAGTTTTCCTCACAGGAAGGTTAAAAGCTTTACTTTTTGAAAATGAAAGCAGAAAGATTCTTGTTTAATTACACAACAGCATGGGATGGATATTAAAAAATGCATCAGCTGTAATAGGACTTGAAATAGAGACATAGCACTACCAAAATTTTAGGCCTGCAAACCTTCTCTGAAAACTAGAGCAGCAAGCAGCATGTCCCACTGGCATTAGTGCAGCACTGCATGAAGAGGATTAGGGCCACGTCACAGTCCTGTCTCCAGGCTGAGGGGTGGGATTCATTAGATTTTGGGGATAAGTCAGCAATGTCCCTTCTGTCATAAGTTACTGTGGTCATGTGGCCAAGCCTCACTCTCGCATCTGACTTGAGACAAAATGACAGGAATGTGAGAAAATGAACATTTGATAATAACCTGGAATAATATTTGCTAATAACCTGGAATAATAATGTTAAGACGCAGATCTTTCAGGTCAAGTATTTTACTGTGAAGAATGGAAGTTTATGGCCTATTGCAAATTTGCATCTACACCTTCTCAGATAGTCTTTTTAGTACTGGATTTTTTGTCGTCTTGCTGTAAGCAAATGAAAAGGTTCTCCACTATGCAACTTATTATTTTCTTGGATACGAAGATTATAATTTACAGTGTTTCTGTTTACTTGGACACCAGCCCAGTGCCATAATTAGGGATTTACTGCTCCCTTAGCCACAACAGGGCTAAGCACCAGTGTACAGCTTACTCCTGGGCTGTATTTCCTCAAAATGTAAGTTGTTAGCTGCTGAGCCCCTTGCCTTTTGCAGAGCCATGGAGAAGCTGAAAAGGATAGTGGGAGGCCAGTGGTCTGGGACAGTTTTAGAGAGGTTCTTGAGTGGTGCTGGTCAGGATGAGATGAGAGAATTATGCAGGCTGTTTGCATGGGAGGTGTCTCCAGGGGACTTGACTGCTGTGGGAAGAGCTGTACCTCTACGCATTTTCAGGGAATCTGTGCTAGCAGAACAATGTGCTGGCCTGTGCAGAGGGATGTGCCTAGCATGACACATGGAACAGCAGCTTCACAACCTTAGAGGGTTATAAAGGAGGCATTTTTATTCAGTGCTGGATGCACATGGGATCGCTCCCAAAGGTGTGCGTACCAAGCACGGTCATTTTCTGTGATTATATGTCCTAAATGTTACATATTCATAAGATTACATAATATGCCTATACATATTCAGTAGCTATCCCTGGTTCGTATAAAAATTAGTTCTCCAACCCTCTGTGCCTGCGCTGTTCTTCTTGGTAGTGGTATCTTGCTCAAGCTCAGATCATCCCTGGAGCTCATCCTCAGGTCTGGTTTCAGTGAGTTTTGTGGCCTTGGCTTCTCTTTTGCTCCTGTTTTGCTCATAGAGGGTTAGTTCTTCAAGATAAGCAAACATCTGAAAGTTTTAAAACTAGACAAAATTCTCTAAGGTTTCACACCTTATTTATAATAGAAAAAAATTACTAAACCTTTTTATCAAGCAGAGAGGATGAGAAATCAGTTCCCCAGGCAATAACTTGAGAACCATTAAGATGAACATGTTCAGAGGAGTAGAAACTTTAAGCTTTGTTCTGCAATGAGAACCTGTGACCAAACCTGTGAGGTTTGGAAGAGGGGAGAGCTGAACATGTGGGTGGCTGGATTTGAGTGTAGGACAGAGGATGTCATATTCGATTGATTGGGAGAATCGGTAATATGATTGTCCTCAAATATTGCAATAAAAATTAAAATTGCTATCCCAGGACTGATATTGTTCTCTCTGGGCTAGAGACTCTCTGCCTTCTGGGAAGACAGTATCTCATAAGCATATAAGCAACCAAATACACTTAGAAGTAATAATCGTGATAAAAATAGAATCATCAAAGAGATTTTACAATTTTGTGGAAAACACTAGTTAAGCTAAAATAAGGTGTGTGGAATAGTGAATGTTTTCCTTGTGGGAAATATTCCTTGTTTCAATCCTTATACCTAGAATGATGAAATTGTCATAATAAAATTAATAATTGATATACCATAATAGTTCTGTGTCTTAAAATGTTGACACAAATGGTTGTGACTAGGGAATGTTCAATGCTGCTAGTGCCCAGCAGTTGTTAGCTAAACAGAAACATCATTCCTGGGTGTCCCAGCACTTCTAAGCAACCAAATACCACAAATAAATCAGTTTCCTACTGTACACAGAGCTATATTTGGAACAAATTTATTTGCAGAAATTGTAGCTTCTGCTGCCTGTGCAGTTACGAAAAATGAATAGAAGCTTTACCACTCAACAGACATTCTAATGGCAAAAACTTGCTTAGTCAATGCTTGGTCAAATGATATCCACAAATAATCTATTTCCATTTTTTGTCCTCTATCAGTGTTTGAATAAACTCTCCTTCGTAAAACTTGCAAAGCAATATTTTATATCTTGCTACCCCATGGTTCTTCCAATATTCTGAAAGCATACTAGAGGTCTTGCAGGACTGGAAGCTGCTGTTTGGTCTGCTCATATTGTTAGTAGGAGTTTTTGGGCAACATTCATTTGTCAAAAAGTCAATATCTTGGACCTTTGACCTTCAAAGTCTTTATATTGTCTTTTGATATATGATGGCTCAACACTTGCAAGGCTATGGCACCTACCTGAAAGTATTGGATCAACACATGTTATATGTTTAGAAATTGCTGTTTTATTCCTTGTGCTTTATATATAGCTACACCACAGAAGTGAAGACCACAGCTAAGACCATTTCCTTTCTCTTATTAACCTCTCTGAAACACAAAAGATGGGATCACAGGCCTATCTCTTTGTGCACTACACAGTGACACAAGCTGCTGGCAGAAAATTGCATAGTGCACCTGCCTTTAGTACACTGGTGGAGTCTGAACAGAATTTATAAATTTTCTTGGTAAGTGTCTGGGGTAGTATCTTCAGAAGTAAATACTGGGTCAGTATGTCTGCATGGTGCATTGACTTTGCCTGTGATAATTGGAGGAAGAGAAGAGAGGAGGAAGCAATATGCTTCCAGTTTTGCTCCCTGCTAGAGACAATAACAGGCAGCTGTAAATTGCTAGGAAAGAAATAGAAGATGAAGAATTCACATCTTGATGCTGTCTCAAGATCAACTGTGTTCTGTTGTGTTTCTGTGGTTTTTTTTTTTTTGTTGTTTGTTTTGTTTTTCTTCAGATATTCCTGATTTGTGCTTTACTTTTCCCATCTGACATATTGTTGACCCTACAGCCTAAATGAATCATGGGATTTAAAGTAAAAGAAAAGGCTGAAATCTTTTTTATTGCTTCCTGAGCCCTGGAGTCCTGGTGACTTGTTTTGAGGTTTTCTTTCACTAACATGAAAGTTAGAGGCGTAGGGAAATGAGATTTTCCCATACTGCAACAAGGCAGAAGCATCATCTTGAAATAAACCAACAAGTTGTAAACATCTAGTGAGTAGTACCAACCTACTGAACCACCAAATCATCTCTGAATGACATTTTTAATCCTTTACTTCCCAGAGCGTGCAGGGTGTTTTTCAAGTCCAGTTGTATTTGTGAAGTGCATGCTCATTTTTGGGTTGAAACTGGTGTAATGTACAGACTGTAGTCAGACCAGGGACTTTTTCCTATGTGCTTCTCTGTACAACACCTAGTTCATTGTTTGGTGATGTAGATATTGCTACTTTTAGGGCACTATGCCAATGGAGTAGTGATATTTAAATTGCTGTTATAATGTAACAACTTAGCTATAAGGAGAAAAGTTCCTTCCTAAATCTTATTAAGGGTATTCTCTTCAGACTATTAGAAAATGAAGAATATGTGAGGCAATGGAAATTCCACTGTGTCCCAAACAAATGAACATTTGCAAGAGCAGAGAATATTTTCAGTTTTTTATCACTTTGGGTCTTTTCCATTGGTGGGGTTTTGTTGTTGTTGCTTTGTCTTGCTTTTGGTTTTTCATTAACAATAATCCCAATCTTACAGAGACTGAAACGGACAGAATGGTATCCTACAAATCCTCACATAGGTGATAAAGATGTCTGGGTGAAAAAGCACTTGGATGAAAGGCTGTGGAGAGACAAGAATAAAGCTATTGAAATGCAGTTATATTAAATCATAGCAGGGTTTTCAACCCAGCCAATGGTTCCTTACAAGCAACTGCATTTAAGGCATCTGGTAAATCCAGCAGAACGATAATAGATATTTTATCGTCTGTTACCAATGTGGGTTTATTTACTATTCCTCCCAGGAACATATCCAGACAAATACAGATGAAGGCAATCTCAGCCAATAAGATATACCCGGGTTTTGTTTTGTGTCATAAACTTTTCGTAAGAATGGCTTGAGGCATGGCCATTTCACCACCTCTGTGAGAATGGTTATCAGCTCAAGTCTTTGTCACTGTTTTTGTGATGCAAAGGATATAGACTATGCAGCTTAGCTTGCAGCTGAACATCATGTTTGCTCTATATGTGCAAAAAAGCACATCATCCCTTTTCTGTGGGAGAACTCCAGTCACGTATCCTTTTAGAATTGCCTGTGCCTTTTACCAGAGATATACATGCTGCTGAAGCATTCACGTGTGAATTTCATTACACAATCAGAAAAATAGTTTTGGAAAAGATCTTGAGAAGTGCTTTAGATAATCTTTGTCTGAAAGCAGATCCAAGGCAGGATCCTGCAGTCCCACTGATGCAGGTTGTAGATTGCCCAGACCACCTAACCCTGTACTATAATATCAATTATCAATAAAAGTATTTCCTGAGGTCAAACTTTAAACTTCCATTGCAATCCAAGCCCATTTCTTCTTGTTTCTGTAATAGAAGAAAACAGTTTTATTTCCTTTGTTTGTCTCACAGCTACTTTTAGTGTCTTTTCACTAAGAAATGCATATCTCTGCTATCCTTCTATAAACCAAACATTTTGTCTTAATTTAGTGTTTTCTCCTATGTTACATTTTTAAAAACTGCCATTAGTTTTCTCTGGTTCATCTCCATTGATAAACATCTGTTGTGCTCTGGCCGAGATCCTACGGTTTCTGAGTAGAGTAGAAAGATTGCTTTACGTGTCTTATTTTCAGCTCTCCTTTCTATATGTCTTCCTTGGATATTTGCCTTTTTTGAAAAAGCACATAATTTTTGATTTGTTGGTCAATTTGCTGTTAACTGTAACTTCCGTATCTTCTTCAGCATACCTGCTTAATCAATTCTTTCCTATCTGGCAACTGCAGGATCGATTATTCTTGTCCTTGTGTAAACTTCAGGTTAGTTAGTCCTATTTCATCAGATCTGTTCTCTCATTTTCAAGACTATTTTGGTTTCTAATTCTGTTTTTTTTTTCTATGTGCACGTAGTCCTTCTGAAGGACTTAACAGCCAACTCTTCCATTTTTTCCTCTATCTATGAGGCACACTCTTCTACCACAGAAGAAAATCAGTTTGATTCGAGAAAATTTGTATTAGGCAGACACACACAGGTTATTATTCATCTTTGTTTCCTGCTAGTTTCTTTGTTTGAAGTCAAATTTATGTTTGAGTATTTCTTTCAAACATTTTCAAGGAATGCAAATAAAACTGAAATTTATGGATTGCTTTTCCCTCTTACACCCATTGATAGATAGTTTATCTGCCTCTCTTCAATCCTTTGAAATCTTACTCCATGGTTTCTTAAAAATCACTAAATAAACTGAAAATGTTTTCTTCATTGAGACATAACTTATTTAAACTTTGTCTACATTATTTTTTCTCTTTTCTGGTGCTCCTGCTTTATTTCTGGTGTTGATGCTGATAGAAAACTTACCATAGCTGAACTCTTCAATGAAAGCAAGCTCCAGAAGTCATTAGTAATGAATTTAATGCAAGGAATAAGAAAAACCCTTACAGTAATAAGAAGTTATGCTGATCTGCTGGTAATGCTCTCCAATTCTTCCGACTTGTTTATTTTTTCACTAAAACCTCTCAGTGTATTTCGGTGTTGGCTTAAGGACTAATGTGTCCTTTTATTATGTATTACACATGCTCATCCTCAATTTTCTTGCAGTGATTTTTGTGTTACTTATTCTCTGATTGTGATTTGACATCAGGTAAGATATTTATTGACTTTTATAAGACTAAAAGAAAATAGCGTAACTCTAATATTTAATACCAGAATGATTTTCATGGGTAATTGAATGGAAGTGGTGGGTTTGCCATGGTTTATGAAAGCCTGAATCTTTCTTTGGAGTAAAAAGAAACAAAGGACAACTCAGAGACCTTGAGTTTAGGCTAACAGTATTTATAAGCAGAGTTTGTATGGAAATCATGGATACATTGTAAATGAGCAACATATTTCTAATCTTGAACTTAATGAGATAATTTCTCTGAAGCTAATAGATGGAAGAGTGTGTTTGTAAAACAGTGTGCTTGTAATTTTTCCTTGGTCTCTATCTGCCTATACGTTGGTGGCTTTATTTATTTTGGGGGCCTGAAGCAAAGTTAATATCAGCAACAAATACTTTTAAGCTAGAATGATCTATCTGAAAAGTTTAACAAACATGCAAAAACAACAGCAATTTTTTTTTTTTTAATAATTTGGAAAGTGTATGTTTTTCTCTCATTTTTGATTGCCTGTGCCCCTGAATTTAATCACCTTGGGAACCAGAGCAGCATGGCAAAGAGGTGGAGTATTTTCAGTGTAGTGCTTTCTCAGAGCTTATGTGAGAATATGCTCTACATGGGGTGCCTATGCAGGATTACGTTTCCCATCCATTCCTTGAAGGATTTTACTTTTCTCACTTGTGGCCATGCTTTTTTAAGTTTTTATAAAGAAACGCATCCTTTTCACTAGGTGAAAATAAAATTAAATTATATTGGGTGCAAGATGGCAATGGGGCTCCCCTATATGAGAGAAAGTATTACATTTCTCCTCATAGTGTGATGAAAGCTTTGTAAATGTTTTTGGTTTTTTTTTTTTTTTGTTTGTTTGTTTGTTTGGTTTGTGGGTTGTTTGTTGTTTTGTTTTGTTTTTCTTCCCAGAAGCCAGTATTTAGGGTAATAAATTATATCTACAGGAGACTGTAAAGTTTCATGCAACCCAGCCTCTTTCCCTCTTGCCTGTCAGTTTCCAGCCTCTGCTGTCCAAAGAGCAGCTCTATTTGTCTTTTTCATCCTGGAGGAGTGGAGGGCTGAGGGCCTGATTGTGAAACCACTCTTCAGGCTGGGTACCTGTCAGCCCCAGGGAACCACCAGAGCTTTTCCACTGCAGAGTTGGGGAGCAGTACTTCCTTGGTGACTGTGGGTGTATCTGTGCTACAGATGACCGTGGGTGTAATTCTTACTTGAGCGTGTTATTTGTGTTTCTTTCCTGACCCAACAGAAAAAGCCACTATAACCTAAACTATCAGTTAGAGAAAACCCAAGAAAATTCAGCTGGTGCTAGCATGAAGTGATGGGAAGTGGTTTGAATGCAAAAGTGTGAAAAATGCTGAGCAGAGGAAGCTGCCCCTTTGACAGCACCTGGGAAAATGTAGCAAAATCCTTCAATATAGCCTGGAACACTTTAAACTGCTAAGTAACTGATTTGCCTATAATTTATGAAGCCAAAGCAGATGTGCTCTTCCATAATCCTTATTGGTCCTCAAGATGCTCACGCTAACCAAAAAGGCATGAGCTGGGTTTTTCCCTGTAGCTGTGCTATTTAAACCCTGAAGTTCATGTTCCCTCTGTGGTCAAAGAAGGCTTATAAGTTCACTGAAGTTATAGTTTCACTCAAACAAATTTCATTGTCATTCAGACTTGTGAAGATAATTCTTTTCAGGAGATGGGCTTCAAGAACAAGGAGAAAGCACAACTAGAGAGGCACCAAGTAAAAGTATTTTCCCTGCCAAATTTCAGCTATACTTAGTTAAAAGGATAGAATAGCTTTAAGATTTATTTTGTTTCTATATATTATTATGCGTGTTAAAATTCATGCCAATTGTTTACAATCACAAAAGAAGTATGGTAGGATATGTGGAATACAAGTATAAAGTAGAGGTCACTCCTTTCCCTCTAAAGTTAGCAGCCATAATGTCTGTTAACTAATACACGGAGAATTGGTGGGGTAGAAAAAAAGGAGAAATATCAACAGGTGTGACAACATGAGCATTCACAATCTGAGAAGATGTCTTAGAACTTCTGAGTATTACAGTTCATAAAATCATAGAATGGTTAGAGTTGGAAGGGACCTTAAAGATCACCGAGTTCCAACCCCCCTGCCATGGGCAGGGATGCCTTCCACTAGACCAGGTTGCTCAAAACC
>VZRU01010648.1:52921-78299 GCA_013398155.1 Pedionomus torquatus
CCAGCTTGTGCCTGTTGCCCCTCGACCTGTCCCTGAGAACCACTGAGAAGAGTCCAGCTCCATCCTCCTTCAACCCACCCTTCAGATCCTTGTCAGCATGGATAAGGTCTCCCCTCAGCCTTCTCTTCTCCAGGCTCCAGAGTCCCAGCTCTCTCAGCCTTTCCTCCTCAGGGAGATGCTCCAATCCCTCCACCATCTTTCTTGCCCTACGCTGGACTCTCTCCAGCAGTTCCCTGTCTCTCTTGAACTGGGGAGCCCAGCACTGGAGGTAGGATTCCAGTGGTGGCCTCCCCAGTGCAGAGCAGAGGGGGAGAGTGACCTCCCTCCACCTCCTGGCCACACTCTTCCCTCCACAGCCCAGGATTCCCTTGTCCCTCTTGGCCACCAGGGCACATTGCTGGCTCAGGGAGAGTTTACTCTCTACCAGGACCCCCAGATCCTTCTCCTCAGAAGTGCTTTCCAGCAGGTCCACTCCTAACCTCTGTTGGTGCCTGGCATTCTTCCTCCCCAGGTGCAGGACCCTACATTTGCTCTTGTTGAACCTCAGGAGGTTCTTCTTTGCCCAGCTCTCCAGGCTGGATGGTGGCACAGCCCTCTGGCGCGTCAGCCAGGACTGAGTTGGTGCCCGTAATCTAATTGCAGTAGCTGCAATGGCAAATAAGAGCATCATTATCCCACTTGGCACCATTTGCCAAAGGGAAGAGCAGCAAAGGAGCTTCAGGCATAGCCTCGAGCCCTCAGCAGGAGTATGCTGTGCTTGGAAGGTGAAAGAAGGAGTGGAAGAATGGAGCAAAAGCAGCAAAAAAACCTCAAATAGCTGCAGATCGTTGGAGATGTGTCGCGTGAGATGGCAGCATCCGCCAAGCCCAGCTGCTTTCACGCCGCTTATTTTGGGAACGCCAGCCTGCAAGCTAACCACACACTTAAGAGCCTTATCGCTCCCTCGGGACCTTGTGTACATCCCAGGCTTGCCCGGCCGCGGTTTGCTTTCAGGAAACACGCTGAGAACCTCAGAAATGGATCCACCAAAAGTACCCACAGAGCACATTTTTCATCTCGGCGCGCCTACGTTTTTATGGCGCGCTCCACGGCAAGGGGAGTCATAATTTACGTGCCCCCTCCGGGACGTGATCTGCCGCCTTCTGACTCTTTCACTCTCCTTGAAAATCAATTACTGCTCTCTCCTGGTTTCAGTCCCTCTGGAGGATGAGCTGGAGGCCGCATTTCCCTCTTCCTCCTCGTTACTTTTTAAGGTGGCAAAATCAGCCCCCAAACTGATCCTCGGGAAATGCCTTGCCCAAAAGGCTGCCATTCCCAATTGTTAGTTGTTTTTTTTTTTCTTTTCTTCATTCTTTTTTCTTTTTCATGTGGGTTCAACATTCACCCGTAGCAGCCTCCACCCTCTCCAGCCCTGCCCTGATCTTCGACGCGCTCCGTTGTGCTGCTGGGCACCCAGGTTCTCCTCAAGGCACTTGGAAATCTTTTCCCACCCGTGGCTCTGGTGGCACCGCTTCTGCTAAAAGACATCTTGGATTTTTTTTTTGACATTCTCTACTTTTGGAGAGGTGGAAAAGAAGAGTAAATGACATCTATCTATGTCTGGTAACTCACCAGCAGGAGGCAAGTTCCCCAGGAAGCTTGTTTTTGTTTCCGTCTTCACTGCTTTGAAGTAAGTTTTCTTTGGGTTTTTAACCAAGACAATCTTCCACTGAACTCTAGGGGGTCACGTCTTTCAGACAAGATGTTAGGACACTCCATTGCAGGACACTCCATTGCAGAAGCTCTGAGAAGCAATTCTTCAAACACATGGGTCTGGCGCTTAACGATGAAGAAGTGGCTTAAACCCCAGGTCTGACCACAGTTATGAATCTGCTGAACTTTCTAGACGGGCGGTTCAGAGAGTCCTCTGTGCAGAGTTAGGCAGGTGCTCAAGTCCTGTAGCTGGGAGTATCTGAACCAGCTTCATGGCAAACTGATACTCCACCTTTCAGCAGCTCCACGACTTAGTCGGTCTCGGCAGCGAGGTGTGTTTAGCAGGGAAGTTTTACTCCTACCGAGATTATGCGGTTATGGTTCTTTCTTAAGAGGTCCAGTTGGTGGCTGTCGTGGTCTCAGCCAAATTTACCAAAAACAGATTGACAGATGGCCCTTCATCCCACCGAAAAAGAAAGGAGAGGTAGAGATTAAAGAGATTTAGGAGTTTAGAATGAACTAAACTACTTTAGTGAAGTATTAATACTAAAATTAAAGTAAGAAGAAAATAATGAGATAAATACAGTATATACAAAACGGTATCAAGCTCCCAGGATGAGGATCACGTCACCATCAGGCATCAGGAAAAGTCCCAGACTGGACTCAGTGACTGACAGGAGCTGGATTCTGGAGTCAGGAACGCTCAGATCAGGATCAAAGGCAGGTGAACAGGGTCCTTCTTGGCCATCAAAGAAAGAGCTGACCCTTTGGTCCCTCAGCTTTTCTCCTGAGCACGATGCGGGTGGGATGGAATCCCCCAGTGGGTCAGGTTTGGGTCCCCTGTCCTGTCCCCTCCTCCCCACAGGGGTGACCCCTCGAGGCTTTTCCGCTTCCCACCCTCCAACGGGGCAAATCAGGGAATTCCCTGCCCTGGGTTGTTCTGGCAATGAGGATAAGCAAGGGCCTCTGCTCCATCCCTTGGTGCCAGCAGGGCTCGTCACCCTGAGGGTGAGCAGCTTCTGAACAAGGTGCTGTTAACTTCAGAGTTGAGTTTGTTAGAAGAGGCCCAGACAAAAAAAGTGCAATTATAAAACAGAAAATCGGTTTGTTTTGCCTCAAAGCAGGACAGCGGCTCAGAATCTTTTTTGCTTCCAAGAGCTGGGGTTGCTAAAGATCTACTCGTGTAATTAAAAGCACGCTCATAGTGGCGTTGTGCCAGTTCGTTTGGGTGGTTTGTTTTGGCAACCGCAGCAGCCCATGGGTGAAGTTCTCCCGGGGAGCTTGGGTGGAGGATGCGATGGTGGTCCGCGCTAGCGGTGGGCTTAGGAAAAAGGGGGCGGAGGCTGGAAGGGAATTATTCCCTCCAGTGCTCTGTCATCACATCAACACGGTCATTTTTGGTGTACTTTTTTATTAATTCTCCATAAAAATACAGGCACATAAGCTGCCGCCAGCAGAAACCCAGCGACTGGGAATAATTGTGGTTTTTAGAAAGGAACTTGCAGGAAACTTAGAAATCGTTAACTTTTTGATGTCTTACACCGTGAGGGTTGAGGGAAAGAGGAATAATCTCTGCGGTTGGAAAGGCAGCTGGATGTATTCCTACCTTAAAAGCCAACCCGACACAATGAGTTGTGTTCATCCTCAAGAGGCAGCTGCACCGAGGCAGCACGTATGCGATGGCAGATCCTGCCTGTTCATGGGAGGCGGTGAGACTGGAAGAACTTGCCGTTTCCATCCTGACTTGGAAATGGAGGCAACTCCGAACTCAGCTTTAATGTGATTTTTTTTTTTAATTATTTATTTTCTTGACTTTTCTTTCCCTTTCTCACCTTCTCATTGAGATGCCTCGTTGTTAGCAGGGAGCAGGCAGAGCACGCTGTAACAAGAGGCGGAATCGGCCACTTTGAGCGATTAATTAATTTTGCTTGGGCTCTTCTCGTAGACCATTGGTGTCTACACACTCTCTGTAGGGTTGGCCTGTGTGTGTGTTGTTAAATTCTGGGCTGTGCTCTCCTAAAGTCACTGGGGTTGCACAAATGCAGCTGACAGAAGGGTTTGACCCCTTATTTAGAATCACAGAATGGTTTGGGTTGGAAGGGACCTTAAAGATCACCCAGTTCCAGCCCCCCTGCCCTGGGCAGGGACACCTCCCACCACACCAGGTTGCTCCAAGCCCCATCCAGCCTGGCCTTCAACCCCTCCAGGGATGGGGCAGCCACAGCTTCTCTGGGCAACCTCTTCCAGGGACTCACCACCCTCACACCAAAGAACTTCTTCCTAAGAGCTCATCTAGATCCCCCGCTCTTCCGATTTAAAACCCTTCTCCCTTGTCCTGTCCCTCCCCTCCCTGAGCAAGAGTCCCTCTCCAGCTCTCCTGGAGCTCCCTTCAGATCCTGGAAGGCTGCTCCAAGGTCTCCCCGGAGCCTTCTCTTCTCCAGGCTGAACACCCCCAACTTTCTCAGCCTGTCCTCATAGCAGAGGTGCTCCATCCCTCTGATCACCTTTGTGGTCCTCCTCTGGACCCATTCCAAGAGGTCCATGTCCTTCTTGCACTGAGGATTCCAAAGCTGGATGTGGTACTCCAAAACCACTTTGAAATTTCCAGTTTTATATTTCTTGAACTAAATCCCAGAGGAACCGCATCCCCTGCTACAGTCCCTTTTTTTCTCCTTGACTCCACTGGCTCATGGACCCACAAAAAGGTTCCTGGAGGGTAAGAGTTACTTCTCCTTGCAGTGGTGTGAGGGCAGATCCTTATCCTGCAGTAAGCATCACATCAATGGAAAGACCCAGCCATTTTCTGAAGGAAGGTGGGGGGATAGGTTACCACGTGTCTGTGCTGGTGTGCATGTGGTTACCACAGAGCAGCTCCAAGCCCAAAGTGTGTGGTGCCTACCCGTGGTGTGTCCCTATTGCAGGGAATGAACTATTTGGAGGAGCGTCGCCTGGTGCACCGGGATCTTGCTGCCAGGAACGTCCTGGTTAAGACTCCTCAACACGTGAAAATCACGGACTTTGGGCTGGCCAAGCTGCTCGGCGCCGATGAGAAGGAGTATCATGCTGAGGGAGGCAAGGTAAGGCGCATCGGAGGGTGAACTGTTGCACGTTCCTTGGTGTTTGTGCTTGCCCAGGAGCCTTAAAAACAGGAAGGAGGGGGAAAAAAACCCCAAAACACAAAAGAGTGGTTTTTTTCAAAGCACTCGGTGGCCGTCTCAGCGTGCTGCCTTTGAAGCCCTCTTTGAAGGACCTCTTTGAAGTCCTCTGGAATCAGCCAAAGCAGCATCAGGCCAGTGGGGCTGCAGTGGGAGCGGAGGTGGCAAAGCAGCAAATGCTTTTGAAATTCCCACCCAGAACGTCTGGGAAAAAGCAAGATTATTTAAAAAAAAAAAAAAGAAAAAAGAAAAAAAAAACCAAAAACATTAAACCCCACCACCAAACACGGCTGAATTTATCAGTGTAGCCGACACCAGTAACACTGCTGGTGGTGAAGGGAAAGGGGAATGCTTGTATATTTATAGCAGGAGAAAGACCTGTCAGGCTTGGTTCAACGCCTTCGTGTTGTGCTACGTGCTGATGGAGGGAGTGCGTCCCGCTGAGAAATGAAAGAGAAGCTGCTTGCAGATACTGGAGGCACCATAAATGGAAACCATATGAGCGCAGATCAGCCTTTCTCATACAGACCGAGGCTGGATTGGTCTCCTGTTCGGAGAGAAGGTTAAAAAAATACTAGTTTGACTGTTAAAAAATATTAGAATTATAGAATCGTTCAGGTTGGAAAAGCCCCTTGGGATCATTGAGTCCAACCATCAGCCCCACTCCACAAAGTTCTCCCCTACACCAGATCCCCCAACACCACATCTCAACCACTCTCAAACACATCCAGGGACGGGGACTCCACCACCTCCCTGGGCAGCCTAGGCCAGTCTCTGACCACTCTTGCTGGGAA
The DNA here is from genome assembly GCA_013398155.1 of Pedionomus torquatus. NCBI lineage: Eukaryota > Metazoa > Chordata > Aves > Charadriiformes > Pedionomidae > Pedionomus > Pedionomus torquatus. The sequence goes on from VZRU01010648.1 coordinate 58,563, forward strand.
AGATTCTTTCCTGATATCCAGCCTAAACTGGCCGTGGTGCAGATTGAAGCCATTCCCTCTCCTTCTATCACTAATTCCGTGAGAAGAGACCAGCACCAACCTCTCCACAGTGTCCTTTCAAGTAGTTGTAGAGAGTGATGAGGTCTCCCCTCAGCCTCCTCTTCCTCAGATTAAACAATCCCAGCTCCTTCAGAAGACTGATTCTCCAATATTGTGAAACTAATTGCAGGAGCTATTTCTAAGATGCTTAATATTCCACCAGTTCCTAGGGCCAGCAGATTAAATGAACGTAATAATAAGGACCTCAAACATTAACCTGCTTTACCTCTCAGATAGTTGTGGTGCTTGTTGATTGTTTTTTCTCCCTTCTGCAACCAAACGGTTGGTTTCAACACCACCTGGTGGTAAATACGGCTGATAAATTGTGCGTCAGCCCCTCACGGCTTATTTGTGGATTTTCCTAGGTTCCTATTAAGTGGATGGCCTTGGAGTCAATTTTACACCGGATTTACACACACCAGAGCGACGTCTGGAGTTACGGTGAGTCTCAGACCAGTTATAGTTATCGCAAACGGGCGGGAAGATTTCAGGTTTTGCAAATGACTCTGCGCAGCCAGTTCTTTCCATCGTGTTTTGAGAAGACTGGGAGGTTGAACATCAACCACGGGCCCAAATCAGCCACTCAGTGAAGTAGGATCCCCATGAAATTGCAAGCTAGTGAGGGGCACGACGTCTTGCAGAATATGCTTTCAGATGTTGTCCCTTCCCCTGGAAGGGGCTGTGGGCAGGAGACTGCTCCGTTTGCTGAAGTTCTCCTGGCACTTTTCTCCAGCAGCTCGCCATGAAGGCTGACAATAGAATCATAGAATCATCCAGGCTGGAAGGGACCTCCAAAGGTCATCTAGTCCCACCTCCCCGCAGTCGCAGGGACACCCCCAACTAGCCCAGGTTGCCCAGGGCCTCATCCAGCCTCACCTTGAATATCTCCAGGGAAGGGACCTCAACCACCTCCCTGGGCAACCTGCTCCAGTGTTCCACCACCCTCAGAGGGAAGAATTTGTTCCTAATATCCAATCTGAATCTGCTTTTCTCCAGCTTAAAGCCATTGCCCCTCATCCTGTCCCTGCAGGCCTTGGTAAACAGACTCTCCTCAGCCTTCCTGTAGCCCCTTCAGATCCTGGAAGGCTGCTCCAAGGTCTCCCCGGAGCCTCCTCTTCTCCAGGCTGAACAGCCCCAGCTCCCTCAGCCTGTCCTCACAGCAGAGGTGCTCCAGCCCCCTGAGCATTTTCATGGCCCTCCTCTGGACCCGCTCCATCAGGTCCATGTCCTTCCTCTATTGAGGGCTCCAGACATGTACACAGGACTCCAGATGGGGTCTCACCAGGGCAGAGGAAAGCGGCAGAATCCCCTCTTTGGATCTGCTGGCGACACTTCTTTTGATGTGTACAATAAAGCCATATCGCTAGAGGGAGGACTTGAAGCCGTTTGGCCACACTGTTGGTCGGAGTCAGTGTAATCTGTGTAACTCTGACACTAACCAGTGTATTGAAGAGGACGGAGCTAAAAGTCAAGCCAAGTTATCATCTCCTAGGACAATTCGTGCCGTATTCGGTGTCATTCCTGAGTCAGCTTCAATGAAAAGAGGAGCAGAACCTTTCCGGAGCAACTCATTCAAAAAGTTTCCACCCCACGAGCTATGATATTCCTGGCAAATATTTCATGCAGATGGTCAGATCCCATGGCCTTTTCAGAAAAAGTACGGCCTCTGGTCCTCTTAATCCATTTCTGTATCTTGGCATCCAAACTCTTGTTTTGTATCCTAAGCTACCAGGAGATCTAAACAGCTGCATCAGGAGCGTGCGTGGTGTTGCCGGCAAGGGACAGGGAGGCAGCTGGTTTACACGTCTTTCTGAAAGGAAAACGGCTCCTGCTGGTCTCCAAAGAGATTGTTTTCAAACAAAAAGACAGTTTCCCTTTTTAAAACCCCTGGCTGGGTGGGAGTCGGGGGGGGAAAAGCCTGCCTGTCCTTTTTTTGGGGGCTGGGAATTCTGTGGGGTGTTCAACACTGTGAGAGAGAGTAGCTGAGGCTTTCAAAGAAGAGCTCAGCAAAAAAGAAAAAAAAAAAGAAAAGAAGAAAAAAAACAAAACAAAACAAAACAAATCAACAAAAAGGGAAAGCAGGATGATTTCAACCTGTTTTGTTCATTCGCTTCTCTTTAAAATCACGGCAGAAAATATTTGCCCAGGTAAGGGTCTGGCAATGTGGTGCCTTCAGGAGAGACCCCACCTCTCTGCCCCCCCAGCTCTCTACAAAGCCTCTCTCACGGTCTTCTCTTCCCCCCCTTGCAGGCGTGACAGTTTGGGAGCTGATGACATTTGGGTCCAAGCCATACGACGGGATACCCGCCAGTGAAATCTCCTCTGTCCTGGAGAAGGGCGAGCGTTTGCCCCAGCCCCCCATCTGCACCATCGACGTCTACATGATCATGGTCAAATGTGAGTTCATGTTGGGCTTGGAGCAACCTGGTGTGGTGGGAGGTGTCCCTGCCCAGGGCAGGGGGGTTGGAACTGGATGAGCTTTGAGGTCCCTTCCAACTCGAACCACTCTATGATTCTATGATACGTTCGGGGCTGTGGGTGCTCACCCTACGTCGAATAAGGTGTTCCCACACCTTGAGCTTTGGCCAGGAGCACGGGATATGGCTTCATTAGGGTTTGGAGGTCCTCCTCTGATTTTCTTCCTTGTTTTTGGGTGGTTCCTTTTCGGCACACAGCTGTGGCAACGAAGACTTCATCTTTGCTGGGAAGTGGAGTGACAGGACAAGGGGGAATGGTTTTAAATTGGAAGAGGGGAGATTGAGATGAGATATTAGGAAGGAGTTCCTTGCTGTGAGGGTGGTGAGTCCCTGGAAGAGGTTTCCCAGAGAAGCTGTGGCTGCCCCATCCCTGGAGGGGTTCAAGGCCAGGCTGGATGGGGCTTGGAGCAACCTGGTGTGGTGGGAGGTGTCCCTGCCCAGGGCAGGGGGGTTGGAACTCAATGATCTTTAAGGTCTATTCTCAGATGCTTTTCCTGTGGTCCCTCCAGGCTGGATGATTGATGCAGACAGCCGTCCCAAGTTCCGTGAACTGATAGCAGAGTTCTCCAAAATGGCCCGTGACCCTCCGCGCTATCTCGTTATACAGGTATGAGACCTAACGTCAGGAGGATGTCTGACAGGCACATATTCTGAGGCCCAAAACGATCAGTCATGCATATGAAAACATACGATAGGGATAATTTAAGGCCAGATTTATCATTGCTTTGTAGATCTTAACACGTTCAGCTAGAACTCAGAATCAGAATTTCAAGACCAGTCGCTGTTTTCTTAGTACTGGTCCCATTCCAGGACCATTTAGTGAGAGGTCTAAGGTGGAAAATTTTGATCAGTGTGTTCAAGCAAATTTGCCCAGAGTTTAGGCAATTTCTGTCTATGCTGCTGAAAAAATAATGCATTTTGAAGAAGATCGGAGTCCGTTCTCCCCTCAGGACTGCAGTATGGATGTCTTACTGGTCCCATTCAAAATGCATTATCAAAATGCACTGATCAAAATTTTCCACCTTGGACCTCTCACTAAATTGAGTTTGCCTCTCAGGGAAGGGGCGAGCGAGGGCTTGAAGGGGGATTGTGAGTCCGTTCTCACGCCACCTTGTCTCACAGGGAGACGACAGAATGCACCTGCCCAGCCCTACGGACTCCAAGTTTTATCGCACCCTGATGGAGGAGGAGGACATGGAGGACATCGTGGACGCGGATGAGTATCTCGTGCCCCACCAGGGCTTTTTCAACAGCCCTTCAACATCCCGCACTCCCCTCTTGAGTTCGTTGGTACGAATTTTTCCCCTCTGTGCAAACAAGGGCGAGCAGTTTTAAGAGTGATGTGCTTTCTCCTAACGTCTGCTTTTTCTTTTCTCTCCTTTTAAGAGCGCTACTAGCAACAACTCTGCTACCACCTGCATAGACAGGAATGGGGTAAGTGGAATGACCTGTGGAAAAAAAAAACCAACCCAGGAGCAACGTCTCCTTTGTGGCTCAACTTCTCCAAAACACGCCCTCTAATATGGAATTTCTCTGCTTCCAACCCAGCAGGGGCACCCTGTGAGGGAAGACAGCTTCGTCCAGAGGTACAGCTCAGACCCAACGGGTGCTTTCTTGGAGGACAGCATAGATGACGGCTTCCTGCCAGCCCCGGGTGAGTTTCTCAACCATCACAAGTCGCTTGGTTGCGGATATAATTGGTATCCTTCCTTTTCTGTAGAAAGGAAGCCATGCAAACGCTTCCTACCATATTGTGCTCGGTAAACAAGTGGAAATTTGATGCATCCTGGGCTGCATCAAAAGATGTGTTGCCAGCAGATCCAGAGAGGGGATTCTGCCGCTTTCTTCTGCTCTGGTGAGGCCCCACATGGAGTCCTGGGTGCAGGGATGGAGCCATCAATAGAGGAAGGCCATGGACCTGATGGAGCGGGTCCAGAGGAGGGCCATGAAGATGATCAAAGGACTGGAGCCCCTCTGCTGCAAGGACAGGCTGAGGGAACTGGGGTTGTTCAGCCTGGAGAAGAGGAGGCTCCGGGGAGACCTTAGAGCAGCCTTCCAGTACCTAAAGGGGGCTACAGGAAGGCTGGGGAGGGGCTGTTCCCAAAGGCTGCAGTGAAAGGACGAGGGGTAATGGCTTTAAGTTGGAGAAGGGTAGATTGAAGTTGGATATTAGGAAAAATTTCTTTCCTCTGAGGGTGGTGGAACACTGGAGCAGGTTGCCCAGGGAGATGGTTGAGGCCCCTTCCCTGGAGATATTCCAGGTGAGGCTGGATGAGGCCCTGGGCAACCTGGGCTAGTTGGGGGTGTCCCTGTGACTGCGGGGAGGTGGGACTAGATGACCTTTGGAGGTCCCTTCCGACCTGGAGGATTCTAGGATTCTATGAAATGCATACAGATATCCCTTTCCTAGACTTTTTCTGGCTGCTTCTCGCTGCCTCTCCTTTGGGTTCCTTCACGAGCCAGGCTCCTGGTGTTTGCCCTGTGTGCCACCTGGCTGGGGAGTTTATCTGTGTGGGTATTTGTTGAAAGCTGTCTACCACCCTTGCACTTGGGAAAACACCCTCTGAAAAATTAGGGGTTTCCCCCCTGCAACCATTTCAGCAACAGAAGCAGCTTTGGGGCAATTTCACTGCTTTCAGATGTCGGTTACACAGAAGGCAGCTCCGTGGCTTCACGTGGACTCAGGGTGTAGTCCAGCCAGCACCGAGGGAGCTGGTGTTGGGTTATGCATTCCTGATGCTTTGTTTAAAAAAAACCACAACACCCAACCAACCCTTCCAAGAGGGTTTCACCACCAAAAAGGGTAAAAGACGCTGCAAGGGAGGGCACTGAAGTGAAGCGTGGAGTCTCTCTTGCTGCCACTCCTGTATTTTTTAGGCATTTTTCCTCATCTCTAAAGGTTTTTTTAGGGAAACAGCTTCTGGCATCTAAACTCCCAGGCTACAATTTCAGAACAGTCCGTGGGACACAGCCCATGTCACTGGAATCAGCAGTTGCTGTCTCGCTGTCTCATGGTCCGAGCTGTCTTTCTGCCGCTTTGCAAACCGAGTTCCTGAAGGGGAGGGAGCTTCAGGGCAGGCAAGCAGCACGTTTGCTGCCACGGCACGGCAGTCCCTGCCTTTGGCTCCCTTCTGCCCTGAGACGTTCAGCGAGATGCTGTGGGCAAAGAGCAAGTTGGCAGCTGGGTTTGAAACTGCACCTGGAGGGATGCGAATGGCTGCATTAGTCCTATGTCTTAATTTCCGTTCCTTCTCATTTTTTTTTTTCTTTTTATTCCAGAGTATGTGAACCAGTTGGTGCCCAAGCAAGCATCTGCCTCAGAGGTGCAGAATCCAATCTACAACAACTTGTCCCTCACGGCAAGCTCCAAGGTCCCCACAGACTCCAGCTGCCAGAATTCTCACAGCACAGCTGTGGACAACCCCGAGTATCTCAACACCAACCAGTCTCCGCTCTCCAAGACGGTCTTCGAGAGCTCTCCTTACTGGATCCAGGCAGGCAACCACCAAATAAATCTGGACAATCCTGACTACCAGCAGGACTTCTTACCGAAGGAAACCAAACCCAACGGTATCTTGAAAGTTCCCGCGGCAGAGAACCCGGAGTACTTGAGGGTAGCAGCGCCAAAAAGTGAATACATTGAAGCCTCGGCATGACCACAGAGAATTTCTTCTTGCGGCGAGGGAAGCCGGGCTCCTGGCTGCTGCGAGAACGGACTCTTGCTTAGAGAGAGACGGCGACCACATTGCATCGAGAAGCACACCTTTCCTTTTCAGCACAGGGCCTGGAACCGCAAAGCCTGTCCGATGCTAGTTTGGGGCTTTGCTTGCCCATTTCCACGCAGTAACTGAGGCCCAGAACCTGCACTGGGACGCACCTTGGGATGGAGCGGGATCTTCCTGGGCAGAACTACGGACGCGTTCCTTGCATTTTCAAATGGTAGCATGGTAAGAAGCCACTCTGGGATGAACTTGAGAACCGTACGCATTGTACAGTCAAATTCCTTTCTACAGCCTGTATTTTTTAATACATGTTTCTAACAGAATTTTTGGATCTTTTACGAGATCAGATACTTGCACCGCTGGTCTGCTCTGTGGTGCTCAGATCTCACCAGCAGGAAAAGAAAAAGAATGGTACTAAATAGTTTTCCAGAACTCCTGGAAGAGAAACGGTTATTCCAAACCCACCGGATTTTGACACATTGGCTCCATGTACTGCTTGCTGGCACGGAGAGAGGAGAAGCACATCTGGGGGACGCGTGGGAGGAGATCCTGCCCAGGAGCGGATCGCTCTGGGGCAGGGATGGGGGGGGACACACACACAACTAGCAGAAGGAGCACCGCACCACCTATTGACCACTACTGCTAAAAACTGCCAGGAGGAATTCACCTCCCAGGCATCTGAACGTGGTTATAAAGTGCTTGCTAGTTTGTTTTCTGATGGCCAAGCGCGAGGCTTTTTTGTTATTATTATTATTATTGCTTGTTTTTTCCTGATCCCTTACGTCAGGGATGCCAAAATGCCTTTCTTCGCCAAGGAAACTGCTAAAGGTGAAACTGAAAAATGAAGTGTCAAATAACGTTGAGCAGGCTTTAATTAGATCTCAAGGAAATGCAAATGGTGGCAAATTGGAGCATTGGCCGGACAGAGCGGAAGAACTCCCCTAAATTAGACTCGCCGAGGGCAAGACACCCTGGTAGCTCTAGCCCAGCCGTTTCGTTTCCCTTCCTAAAGGGGCTCAGAGGAGAAATTTGGCAAAGAAAAGGGGTATATCAGTATTTGCTCAGCATTTGCAGTGCCGCCCTGGGGCTGGTTGCCCGTCCCTTTGGGGTCGTGTCTGTCGGCGACTGCAGGAGGGGCAGCGAGAGCGAATGAAGGGAAGGAAGAAGAGTCTGGAGTGATGGGAAGCATTATCTCCCTCTTCTGAAACACAGAGATGCCTGTGTTTCTTCTTTAAAACACCCAGCATCACGGTCTTGCACACGGCTGTCAGGGTGCAGGAGGCAGGCTGCGATTTTTAGCTGCGTAGCGTGAATCAAGCGCAGCAGCAGAAAAGCAGCTGGGGTTATTTTCGGCCAGGTTCACACAGCACTGGGAGACGTGGGTTAGCGATGGTTTTTATCAGAGTTGGGTTGATGGCTGGACTAGATGATCTGAAAGGTCCCTTCCAACCCAGACAATTCTATAATTCTAATATGCTGGCCCATGACAATTTAGGAGGCACTCTGTAGCAACTCGTTGCTAGAAACGGGGAGATTCATCCAAAAATTAAGCAATATCATTTGGAAAGAGCATCACTTTTTGAATCTATTGATTTTGATGAGAAAAGTAGGAAAGAGAATGTAGGAGCACAAAGCCTCGATGCCAACCTACAGATCCCGCATTGCTAGGGTTAGCTTCTGTAGTTCTGGTAAAGAGGGGCATCCCGTGAGCCACGATGTGTAAATCAGCAGCTCCAAATAGCCAGCAAGGAAATAAAAAAGCGGGCAGGGTGCTGTAGCCTGCGGGCAGTGCCTTGGAAGGGGCAGAGACGGCGGCGGCGGGAGCAGATGGGAGCACGTGGCCATCGCTGGCGGCATGGGTGATGCTCATAGGGTAGCAGACGTCAGCGATGTACCAAATAATTTCCACCGAGATGAAAAAAATTAATTAATCAATCAATCAATCAATAAGCAGCTTGCAATGGTCCGGTTTTTCCCACTCCAGCTCACTGCCAGTGTCACAGCAAGGAGCCCCGTGCAGATCATGGGTTCTCCCTAAAGGCGAACGCGGTTGGGCAGCGTTTCATGGGACCTTGCTGATGCGGGGTTGCAAGGAGTTTAGGCTACTGAATGGGACGTGGAAGTTGGTTGTGGGTTTTGGTTTTTTTTAACAAATATGAGGAAGAATAAATGCACTGCATCTTGAGAGCTTGCATAAATCAGCATCCAAAATTAACTTGAAAGTTCTGCTGTCAGGAGGTGGGGGCAAAACCACAGAATAGAGTTGGAAGGGACCTGAAAGATCATGGAGTTCCAACCCCCCTGCCCTGGGCAGGGACACCTCCCACCACACCAGGTTGCTCCAAGCCCCATCCAGCCTGGCCTTGAACCCCTCCAGGGATGGGGCAGCCACAGCTTCTCTGGGCAACCTCTTCCAGTGCCTCACCACCCTCACAGCAAACAAGTTCCTCCTAAGATCTCATCTCAATCTTCCCTCTTCTAGTTTAAAACCATTCCCCCTTGTCCTGTCCCTCCACTCCCAGGCAGAGTCCCTCTCCAGCTCTCCTGGAGCTCCCTTCAGATCCTGGAAGGCTGCTCCAAGGTCTCCCCGGAGCCTTCTCTTCTCCAGGCTGAACAGCCCCAGCTCCCTCAGCCTGTCCTCATAGGCTGTTTTTTTTTAAAACACAACAGAATAGGGGAATGTAGCAGGCCCCACTTTTACCCACTTTTAAAGGGTAACATTGTCTGAGGAATCTAGAATATAAAAGAAAATTTTCCCTTTTTACTGTATTTGTCACGGAAGGGAAAATAAAACCACTCGTAGGTTAGTGTTTGGCATTTCTTAATCATCCAGCAGCAGTTAATATGGAACTGCTTTCGCAATAATAATTGAAGACTTTTAATAAGTGTGATGTTTGCAATAATAACTTGTGACTTTTAATAAGTGCTAAGAGTATGAAAATTTGTTTAAGTCAAGAGGCTTCATCTCCCTTTGATGTTCTCCAGTGATCTGTGGGCAGTTGCAGCGCACTGGACGTCATTTGGGCCTTGGGTTGGTTTTCTTCTGCTGCCAAGGGAGTTGGCTCGGGACATTTCCTTCAAGTTGCAGCCGCTCTTCATCAGGTAAATTCAGGCGAGGGGCCGGGGGCTTGCTTGCATTTCCCGCTGGCTGGCAACAGTGCAGTGAGTTGTGGTGGCTTCTGGAATGCCTCAGGGTGACGCATCCTGTCCCACCACCATCACCTCCAGATGGCCGCGTGAAGCCCCCGGCGTTAGAAAGCGTGGTCCTGTGGTTTCTGTGAAAAGAAGGGGTTTGTGGAGGGAGAGTAATGCCAGGGCACGGCCAAACCAGCCATTCCCTACCTGAGAAGGCTGCCACGTTTGCCCAGGGACATCGCTTGAGCGTTCTTGCAGGTGCAGGTGGGGATGGACACATCCCTCCTGCCTTGGAGCGAAGCCCCTCCACGGGGATTACTTGTGATGTAGCACAGCCTCGTGTCTCTTCCCTGGAAGAAGCAGCCAGGGCTACGGGAGGGTTACAGGATCCCCCAAACAGTTGAAGACGCCTGGGGTGTCCTCGCTCTGTCTGGGGGTGCTCCAGGGTGCCAAGGAGAAACTTTGCATTTCCAGACAAGCACTCATTTTTCAGCTTCAGAGTTCAACATCGCCTTTCAGTGCTACTGCTGCCTCTCCAAATGAGCAGTTATGGTACTCTGGCTTGGGATTTTTTGGTTTTTTTTTCCTTCCCGTGTTTCTCTGGGTGAGAAACAAAAATATGAAAGCAAAGTATGAAAATGTACCTGTGTCCTCCTACCTGATGGAAACCTGTGTCTGTACTCGTGAAATGTCAAACTTCTGTGTGTAACACTGAGCAGCAACGCTTCGTGAGGTTTTTGTCACCACTGATTCCCAGTTTTATGCTGGGATCCCGTTTTCTAGCTTTCCTTTTTTGTAAGTGTTCCCTCTTCTTTCTGACATGCCACTTTTAAGGAGCTTTTTTAAAAAATTATTAAAAAAAAAAAAAAAAAAAAAAAAAAAAAAAAAAAGAGTTTATACAAGAGTGAAACATGACACCTACAAGTAGCTTGTGAAATGGGCTGCATTAGGACCAAAGATGTAAGGTCTTGTTTTCTTGCTTTAAAGCAATGAAGTATTGACCACCGATTCCACAGCCCCTTCTTACAGGGAGAGGCTGCAGATCCCCACCTCTCGTTGGGGCTGGGCCAGACCTCTGCCCGGCCGAGAGGGCTCGACGGGAGCGTGGGGCCTGGCTGTAGACAACCAAACCAAACCAAACCAAGCATCAGGACCGGGTATCACTTCAGGGCCAGACCTACAACCTCTACTCTTCTTTTGATTCGCCTCCTACGCAGAACCCAAGAGCTAGATAGGGTCATCACGTACACGCGTTGGAAAAAAAAATACAATGATGTGAAGATGAGACGTGATAACTGCCTTTTTTTTTTTTTAATGCAAGGAAGCGTGTAGGCAGGCAGGGAGTTTTTAAACCGGTAATATTTTTTGGTTATGTATTACTTTGAATTTTTTTTTTGGGGGGGGGGGGCGGGGGGCAGGGTGCAGCGCTGAAATCACAGCGTTTGACTGACTGCCACGTGTCCTGGCTCCGTTCGAGACGGTGCGTTGTGGCAGATCACCCATATTTCTGTGGCTGGGTGAGAACTTGGAGGGGTTAGTCGAGACGTAAAGCATGCGACCCAACCAACCCCTCCTTCTTCTCCGTGGGAGAGAAGAGCCCGGCGGTCTTAGGCTGTACAACAGCAGTGAAGCAAACCCTGGGCAGCATCCAAACAAAGGGTTTCTGGAGGGGAAAAAATAAAATAAATTGATAGCTGGAGACCTAGCTGGCAAAAGACAAGCCGGAGTCAGCAGGCAAAAGACCTTCAAGCCAAGACTCAGGGCTGGTGCTCCACCAACTTTCCGCTTGTCCTCTTGTGTGGTGCAGATGGGGCTGTCTGGATGCTCCAACAGCAGGGGCTTCGTGGTCTCTCTGTACCCTCTCTCCTTGAATGAATGGACTTTTTCCAATTAGTAAGGGGGGAAACCTACTAATCGGACCCGCAGCTAACAAGGGGACTGGTCGGAGGTTTTGTTCTTGTGTAGCTGAATACGGTGCATCGTTTCCAGTCGCGCTGGAATTTATCCAGCCCCTTCTCCCTACCTCTCCCCAAGCTAGCTGAAGAGCGTGCGTTTGCAGCCCCCCACTCCGTGTTACCCTCGTATTTTATGAAAGGGAGTAAGCAAAGCGGTTGTCTGCGATGGTAGGAGGCTTGGCTCACGTACCTTAGGTTGCTTTTTGTTCTTTAATCCTCCGCTCCTCATGCTGTTCCCCCTTGAAATGAACGGGATGTCTAATTTGATTACACTGAAAGTATAAAACAAGGCTAACGTTGAGTGATTATTTTTTTTTTTGGTAAAAAAAAATCCCTCACGGTGATCAGGGATCCTATGGATCCATTGCCCGTTTTTGGCTGCTTTGTATTGATGCAATCAACCGAGTATAAGATATAATGTCTTGGTTTTAATAAACTGTCGAGCAATATAACCATAGATACCACAGACGGTACCCTCGCAGCATTGTAAAGTTACTCAGCTACAAAAGCACTATTTGTACAATAAGAAACTCTTGACTTTTATACGGTTTAATGGTTTATACTGTTGATCAAAGATTGTTTGTATATTGAGCGATAAAAATGAGGTGTATATTATTCTTTTGAATTGTTTTTAATTTTTGGAGAACTTCTACTGTAATATACTGTTGTATTTTGGGGGAGGGGAAAGAAAAAAATCAGTGGCTAGAGCTCATATGGTTTGTAGCCAGAGAAGAGCTCACATTGTGAGTTCTTTATTGATGGACTTAGGGTTTTTTGGTCAAATTTGTCACCTTGGGGGTTTATCCAGAGCTTAGTGAAGCTAATAACAGGACCCGTTCCTCTCTCCGGGACTCTTTGGCTCTCGGTGCTGGAGTTACACACACGGGTGAGCGATANGTTATTATTAATATTATGAAGAATAATAATTGGTATTAAGAAGGAAGCTGTAATACATGTTTTGTAGGTCCGTATTCTTCCTCTGGAAGGCTGCTGGAAGGTCTCCCCGGAGCGGGAGCGCAATACAAAAGCCCAGGGGCTGCTCGGAATAGAAGGTGCTCTTTAGGATGTAGTCCTAATCTCCATATTACTGGTTCCCAGAAATGCCTGATGCGTATTAATGCATGATATTTTTATTTTAATAAAAGCAATTAAATCGATCTTTGCTGCTNATGAAGAATAATAATTGGTATTAAGAAGGAAGCTGTAATACATGTTTTGTAGGTCCGTATTCTTCCTCTGGAAGGCTGCTGGAAGGTCTCCCCGGAGCCTTCTCTCCTCCAGGCTGAACAGCCCCAGCTCTCTCAGCCTGTCTATGAAGAGGGGCCTCTCTGTTTTCTCTTTGACAATCCTGTGTTTTTTCTTCCACAATAATCCTAAGAATGGCCTTTCAGGCTACGTGCAATTAGCCTGATTTCTGCCAGCCAGGCTACCAGCTCGGCCAACCCGCTGAAGTTATTGGGATTTCATTATACACACCAGATTAAATTCTTTACAGGCCTCCCACAGTTCTTTAATTACATTTTGTTCTCCACGTATCATTATTCCTTAACTGGCTCCAAATTAAAGTCCGTTTAAGGGAAATACTTAATCGCATTCCTTTCTTACTTGCGGTTGTCCAACATCCATATAAAACAAAAGAGGCCTTGTTATAGCCTTGTATATTTGAAGCTTGGAACTGAAAATTATCCGCAAAGATAATAAGAGTCAACCCTGCTGTGTTCCTGGTCTTAATTTAATAGAATAATGGCCACGCGAGCCCGGTAAGGACCTTCTGGGATCACACAGTCCTTCCTCCTCTCTGAAGGACGGGGCTATTATACCTAAACCATGTCTAATGATTTATCTAGCTTGATCTTCAAACCCTTCCATAAACGGTCCTCCCCTGTGCAGCGTATTTCGGCACTGCACTGCAGATATGTCCCACCACCAAACTCTACAGTATCGGCCAATGCAAATTCATTGAGTTCCTGGCCAGTCTATGGGCAAGCGTCTTTGAGAACAAATTGCCACCTTTCCTTCTCACAGGTCTTTGAATACTGGATTATTATTCCATCTAATCTTCTCTTTCTTACACCCAACAAAGCCATCTCACGCCGTCTTTTCTCAAAAGGCATGTCTTTGGGTCCTGTTTTCTGGGCATGTTTTCTTCACCCCCTGCCTTTTGATTTCCTTCCTCTGACTTCTTCCCAGTTTGGCGACGCTTCAGAAAGTGTGGCGCCCAGAACTGGTCAGTGCCGACGTCGGCATCACCAGGGCCAAGCAGGGAAGGGTAATTACTTTTCATATATTATCTACAACGCTTCTGTCAGCATCACACAGCATGAGATTTGTTTTGTTTTGTAACAGTATCCTATTCTGACAATTTAATTCGTTGTGGCTCCATTAGAGCACTCACATCACTCCCTATTTTATAATTAACTTTTTATTTCCCTTTCCCAAGTAAAAGTGTATGAGCACTGAATGTTCCCTAGTTGGTTTTGGACCTTTTGTGCTGTTTCTCAGCACGGTTCTGAATTTTGATCCTATATCTCAACGAGCTTGTAATCCCTCCCAGCCTTACATTGTTCGAAAACCTGTGCACTTCATGAATTGCCTCCGAAAATCCTGAGTGGAAATTTGATTTCTGCAGAGCCCTGCTTTTAATGCCTTCCCAGTTTAACATCAAACCATATGAGTGCGAGCTCACTGTATCATGACCAGGTAAGTACATGCTACTTTTGTTTCCTTAAGAGCATCTTAGGTGAGACCATGCCAAAACCCTGCGGATAAAGAAGACGTACCTACCGCTGCTGCTTTATCCACCAGAACAATTACCCCGTCAAAGAAGGAAACAAGGTTAGTTTGACATGATTTACTCTTGACAAATCTACTTGAGCTGGATTTATTGTTATTCTCTAGGTACTTATACATTTATTCTTTAATAATTTAGTCTTGTATATCTTTCAGGATAATACAGACAGACTTGCTATCTCCTTCAACCTGTCTTCTCCCCTTTTGAAGGGTGGGTTCTGTGGGTTTTCTTCTAGTTCCTAGAGAAATTTCTCCTCTTTTTTGCTAATTTAGTAAACCTCTTTTTTACTATTTTAGTAAATTTAAAACTAATTTACTAATGGTTCAGATACCTTTTCAGTTTCAGAGTCATAGAATTGTCTAAGTTGGAAGGGAGGGACCTTTAAGATCATCCAGTCCAACCATCAACCTAACACTGAAGAAAAAATATCACTAAACCACATCACTAAGCACTATGTCTACCCATCTTTTGAGTCCCTCCAGGGATGGTGCCTCAACCCCTTCCCTGGGGAGCCCAGTCCAAGGCTGAAGAACCCTGTCAGTGTCAAAATTGTTCCTGATCTCCAATCTGAACCTCCCCTGGCACAACCTGAGGCCGTTTCCTCTTGTCCCATCACCTGTAACTTGGGAGAAGAGGCAAACCTCCCCTGGCTACACCCTCCTTTCAGGGAGTTGGAGAGAGCCAGAAGGTCTCCCCTCAGCCTCCTCCACCCCAGCTCCCTCAGCCTCTCCTCATCAGACTTGTTCTCCAGACCCCTCACCAGCTCCCTTGCCCTTCTCTCCACTTGCTCCAGCACCTCCAGGGTAAATTCCACCAGGCTACTCTAATATACATAAGACATTAAATATTTCCTACCCTCTTCTTTCCCTACTGAGAGTTGTGCATCTGTGCTCCTGTAGACAACCTAATTGCTTTTGGCATTTGCTCACTGCTTATGTCATGCCTGAAAAAAAAGATGTCATTGAATATTTTATCATTGTCTGTTGTTTGCAGCCCTTCCCTATTAAGGGTTGGGCTTAAATTTTGCTTTCCCTTTTTTTCTGTTCTTGTAGTGTTCACACAATCTTCTCACCTTAATTTTTTTATCACTCTCAATAGCAGCAAGTCATTGTGTACTTTATCTTCGCAGGCTCAACCATATGCTTTTGGTCTACTCTTTTCTACTCAGCTTTAGCCAGATGTCCTTGTTCCTAATTTGTAAAGAAATCCCCTTTTTTTTTTTTTTTAATATTGAAGACTTTTAAAAGCCTCTCCTGCAGCTATTCCTTCTTATTACACTGATTCCTTTCCCCTTCACAGCACAATTTTCTGTTGTGTCTTAAATACAGCTTCTTGCAGTAATTGCTCTCTCTCCTGCACTTCGTTATCCTTAAATTATCTTCCCAAGAAAATCTGCTTAAAAATTCCCAGAGTTTATCAACATCTGCTTTACTGAAGCCCATTATCTCTATTTTGCTTCTGTCACGCTGTCCTTTTCTTAAAGTAGTCCACTACCATTAACAGCTTTGCAACCCTTTCCTCCCCCTTGGTCCCTGGAATCCATCATTTTTATAGAAGCTGGGCCAGTGTGTTAAGAAACCCCCGTGTCTAAAGCTGCCATAGTTCCTGGGAAAAAAAAAATAATAAAAAAATAAAAATGAAAAAGCCTGCAAAACATGTCCCACCTGAGCCTGGATACAGCAACTCCCGTGCTACGTGATAATGGTCAACATTACGCTAGGAATTTGCTAGGTGGTCTGCTTTAATTCTGCTTAGTGCTCTTCAGAGCTGGAATATATATGGGGAAAAAGGGGGAACACAGCCCACAGAAATTCCTCACCTCATCAGATTAGGAAAAAATCTCAACACGGCACTATTAGGAGCCACTTCTGTGTCAGATTGTCAGATTTTAAACCTCTTCCAGGAGGGCACTACTTTCATATTTCAGCTGCCTTCTCATTCTTGCCAGACCTGGAAGCGCCGTGCTGGATGACAGAAATATTTGTACAGTTAAACACCAGGAGAGAGCGACGGAAATGAAAACACACGTCAGGAAACTGTCTGAACGGGGAATTCTCTTCAGACAGAAATCTCCCTTCCAGCCACAAAATGGAAAGCTGCCTAGATCCAGCCTTTTCTAACTTTCTCTTATCTGTCAGCCCAGTGATTTGGCTCGCCATTCCCCTGGCAGAAGCTGAAGCAGGTTTAGATGCCTGCTCTCCCTCCCCACGTAAACACCACATGGGCAGAACTGTTAATGACAACTAAGCCTTTAAGAGCCTGCTGGAGGAGATCTCGCCCAGCTGAGGGAATATTGCAAACATCTCACTTGCCAACATACCTCTCTCGGGAACACTACGCCAGGGAAAAAAAAAACACAACCACCTTATGCTCTCTTAATCACTGGCTTCGGGAAGTTGTGAATGAATAAGAAGCAGCTCTTTCGCATCCCTTGAGACCACTCTATTTCTCAGAGGCACGTACCTGCAAGCCTCTTGGTTTCCCGGCTCACAACAACCACGTATAGCCCTTTTTTTTCAAGGTGTATTTATCAAGCTCTTCCTAAAAAGCCTCGCTGAAAGGCTGCGTCAAAACCTTCCTCCTCTGATAGTTAAACCTCTTTGGTTTTTTAGCCCGAATTTCATCACAGACTCCATAACCACTTCGCTCAGTTGGGCGTACAGTCCTTAATCTCCCCCCAGTATAGGTACAGAGCTGGTTTTATATTTCTCGTACTTAGGAGCAGCAACTATACACCACTTCAGCCTTCATTCTGCTGAAGAAGACAGCCTTCCTCACGAAACAGGCTCTCCATTCCCGTTCTCTGCCTCTGCTCCAGGCTTAATGGATCTTTTGGGAGAATGACGGACCAGCTGTAGCGCAGGCAGAGCTATAATAACCTTGTATTATAGTCAACACACCCTTAGCCCTGTTGAAACTACCAACCCCACCTTTGTGGCTGCCCTTTTCTATCATTTAAGCAGTTTGCTGCAACATATAAGTATCCTACTACAACATTCTGGTTGTTCTCTGGGGGTTTTGTTATGTTCTTTGGTTTTGTTTTGGGTTTTTTGTATAAACATTAATACAAATGTCTGTGAGGGTCAATCCCAAATCCACCTTAGCATCAAGTTTACTCCTTTCCTCTAGCCCCTTTGACAGCAACACCTTGTTGCTTCCCCATCTCCTAGGTCCTTGCTTGCTGTATCCTTATTAATATATGGATATAAATATAAATTATATATTAATATATACCCTATTAATCTGCTCCTGGGGTACATCCTTGCCCTTGGGGGACAAAGACAGAGCAACGGATGTCATCTACATGGATTTGTGCAAAGCAAGACCCTCTCTGCACCATCCCTGAGAGCAAACAGTTTTCTGAGCAACGTGCTGTTAATTTTCAGAATTTAGTTCGTTAGAAGAGGCCCGGCTAAAAAAGTAGGATTGTAAAACAGAAAATGGGTTCATCTTGCTTCAAACCAGGACACCTCGCATGGCTTGGTCTCCACAGTGGTAGAGGTCATGCGGTGCTGCATTTCTCATCCAGGAGCATTCAACTCATCCAGAGGTTCTCTCTCTGCTCTTGATGATTTGATGAGCTCCAGGAGCACGACGGAAATCTATACAACCAGCTGTGACCCTAATTAGCTGCACTGTGGCCTGTTAAATGTGCAAAGACTGCTAGATGAAAGCTGTCTGTAGGACAAGAATAACCATCTCCTGTATTATCGTCACTCCGACCTGAGGGTGACAGCATCCAGTGCAATCCCTAAGTCTTGGCACCCCAAAAAATAAAAGGAGAGGGGGAAAAAAAAGTGCAAACCAGCCCATACAATACTGGATAAAGATGACAAACTCTTACTCCGCTATTTCTGAACATTGGTGTCTTTTACCTCAAACCAGGACAGGAGGTTTAGTTAACGTGGTCCGTTTCAGTTATTAATGGGAAAAAAAACCCCGAAGCTGTTTCTTTTTCTGTTTCTTCCTCTTCCCAACCTAAAGATGCAGAAGTCGTGGGAAGAGCAACGTACACCCTGCAGGGGCAGATGAAGCCCTGCACTGACTGGGAAGGTCTGGAAGGGAGGGGATGCCTGACCTTGTCCCTGTGTCTCCGTCTTCCACCATGTGAGTGATTTCACACCAGGCAATGATCTTAAGGAGGCTCTGACTCCCTTGGTCAGCCCTGCTCTTCTGGGAAAACACACCAGCTGCCCATGCTGTTCCCCACAAGGTTAAAAGAGGGATCTCTTACACCTAAATCAAGTGGCTGGTGTCCATATGGAATCTCTTCCTGTATGAAGACAGTGCTAGGAACTTTTCCACATGAAATGTGCGTCTCCTTTGGCCTTTCATCATAAGGAGGGAAAAATGCTTATCCTTTTGTCGACCCCTAATCTATCTCCTTACACGGCGACTTCAGTTCAAGCTTGGAGCAAAAACACCAGATGAGAGAGTTTCTGTTTCCACGCCTAAGGTTGGAGCACGGGCCCCACAGTGAAGGATGCACAGAGCACTGCCTGGTGCCCTCCACAGCGTCCGGCAAACACGGCATCAGGGAACTGTCAGAGTTGGAAGGGACCTCTCGAGATCCTCCAGTCCCACTCCCCTGCTAAAGGGGACAACATCCCTCAGGACTGCATCCAGGAGGGGCTGGAAGGTCTCCAGAGAAGGGGACTCCACACCCTCCCTGGGCAGCCTCTGCCAGGGCTCTGACACCCTCACACCAAAGAAGTTCCTCCTCAGATTCCAATAGAACTTCCCATGGTCCAGCTTGTGCCCGTTGCCCCTCATCCTGTCCCTGAGAACCACTGAGGAGTCCAGCATTTTATAGATGACTGAGTAATTTTTGAGTTGGATGGGTATTTTCACTTCCACCGCTATTTCACTTCCACGAGCTCCCTTTTGTCAGACAAGCCGTGCGGGCTTTCTGCTTTGTCATCAGCTCAATTCCTTAAAATACGTAAAACAAAGGAGGTCCTTCCTAAAAATTCCTATCCTGCCCCAAGATAAGGGACGTGTCCCGTTTATTCACGTGGCGTGACGCTGCCCCCAAGCGCAGCCTGAAGGTGGGAGAGGCCTCTCCTGGGCTTAGTCTTACACACCGAATATGTATTTTGAGAGCAACGAAATTACTCAGCACAGAAAACTAAAGATCGATAAGCCTGCACAGTGTCCAGCTCTTGAATTAATAGTTTATGGTCTGGCTGATTGTCAATTACCGAGCCATGGCATAGCTGGGGGTAAATCTTTAATGGGATAACAAGGTCCCCCGTGCCCACATTATGTGGCCGGGTTGCAGGCTTCTCGCAGCCAGTTTCTACACCAGGCTGCTCCACGCATTCCTGACGGCTATGGCAAACGCTGACAGCATTTTTACCATTTATTTGCGACCAGAAAACGCTTATTGTTGATCGTTGCCCAGCTGCCCCTTGGCCTGCAGGCCTTCTCCTGGATTTGGATGGAGGAGCCGGGCTTTAAGTTTACGTTAATGGGGGGGGAGTGGGTTCCCCTGCTCTTCAGGCCCTCCTTCCCTAGGCATGGATCCCAAACTCCATCCCTTGATCCCCAACTCCATC
>VZRU01010649.1:681-25306 GCA_013398155.1 Pedionomus torquatus
GCTGTACCCCTGTCATGTGCTCTGGGTAATAGTTAGCTTTCTAAGTGCTACAGTTAAATACCCCATGTTAACATAGTATGATCACTCACTTAGAGTTCCATGTGCCTGACCGTGATGAAAACTATGTTGGTAGGGACATCTGAGAGGATGATGAATACCAACATATCTGAGCTGGGCATGGAGTACTTTGTAGCCTGTGTCTGAAACTGCCTAACTGATCTGATGACTATAACTTGAATTAAAGGTGTAGAAAATAACCTTCAGTGGTTCTATTCTGCTTAAAAGCATGGGGTAAAAGATACTTTTGTGGCCTTGCCTCTTAAAAGACCTGAAGTGTTGGTGGCATCAGGGAGACCTTTGCTGTAAAGCTTTAATTTTGCTTGCATTTTTAAAAAGAAAATTGATATGGAAAAAGTAAAACATTTAGTTACATGCTGTTAGCATCAGCAAGTAGTTTAGCAAGATAACAGGGTACTCTGTCACGAGAGGCCCTGATGGATAATGGGATACATGCAGACATGAAATGGGAGCTCTGTTGTCTGTGAGTGGTAGTCATTTCGTTGAAAATGGTATTGTGGTTAGTGGCTTAGCTAACTCAGCATTTTGGGCCAAAGGTGAAAAGTATGGAGCAAAGAAGACTATGAGCCACCTTCCAGAAGACGCCGGGTCGTGACCACCTGATGGCAGTACACGTGTGGCAAGAGGAAGGAGGCTTATCTCACCTCTGAGATTTCTTGGGGAATTCCCCACTCTCCCAGATCACTGCAGGGACAGGCAAGAGCTATCATCGGCAGACAAGGTATGTTATAGTTTAAGGGGATACCTGTAAGTTGTGAGATGTCCTTTATGAGGTAAAGAGCATTGGTACTTGCCCCTGGGAAGTTGAGGTTTGAGTCCCCATAAGGTGGTAGCAGGCAGGGATGAGTTCTGTATGCTCGGTAATGGTAACTTGAGTTCTCCTAGCTGTGGTGGAAGGAGTGCATGCAGCATTGCCACAGTTATTGTAGTCTATTGTAAACATCTGGTACTATGTGTATTATGATGTAATCTATACTGGTTGATGTGGACCTGTGGGAAATGGTTAGCAGTTTATGATTTACAGTACATGTGAGCTTGACTATTGTTCTAATTGGTATGTTTTGTGAAGTGAGTCTTTGTATGACTGAGTACCTGCATTGCATGAGCAAGAAGCAACACAGCTGGGGAGCAAGTGTGAAATTCTCCATGAGGAGAGTGGCTGGAGACGAATGAAGTCGATGATAGACTTTGGAATGGTATTACTCAAACCAAATGTTAACTTTTGATGTCCTATACATGGACCTTGGGATTTTTCATGCAATCCAATCTTTGTTTTCAAATGCTTTGTGAACAGGATGTTTGGGTATGATTTGGAAGTGATTTTTGGTGTACTTGGTGTCAAGAAAATTGGTCTGAAGTGGTGGAACAGTGAAAAAGAGCCCTTTAGGCTGTATTTTGGCTCATTAGAAGGATATAGGACAACTGCCAGGTGGGAGTGTGGATAGGAAGACTTTAATAAAGTATTGTAATCAATGGTGACCCTTGTATAAATTAGATGATGGGGAGACATGGCCCTTTAATGGAACATTGAATTAGAATACTTTATTGCAATTGACGTTTTTGAGGAGAGAGAAGTGGGATGAGGTCTTGTATGTGGACATGTTCTTTACCCTCTGAAATCATCCTGAGTACCAAACAGACTGTGGATCAACAGTCCTGCGGGACCCAATGGTGTTAGCTTTAGAGAAGGAGAATAAGAAGGAAAGTTGAAGAGATGTTGCTCAGCAGGTAGCATAGGGCAGAGATGTGCAAAGTTGGGGAAGATGAGGGATCCTGGAGTGGGACACCTACCAGAATATTATAGGCCACTGGTAAGAGACTGGACAAAAGGAATACAACAAGGAGAAATCCAGTCCGGGAACCCTTCCAGATAGTCCAGTATCCTCTCTCATTCAAAGAAAGAGGAAACAAGCAGTGTTACAGCATCCCAAAGGCAAGCAGTGAGACTCGGGGGGGACCTGTCTTGATGAAGGTTTCCTTTCCCTCATTTGATCTTGAAACATGGAAAAATGTGGCAAAAAGCTACCTAAGTGACTCTGTAGGGGTGGCCAAACATTTCCAGTTCCTGATAAAACAGCATAATCCTGATTGGGGTGATACTCCATTGTTACTAGACCATATGACAGAAACTGAGAAGCAACTAATCTTTAAAACAGCCCAAGATTTGGCTAGTGATCAACTTAAAAATACAGGAAAGGACATAAAAGAGCACTTTCTTGTACAAGATCCACATTGGGACCCTAATAAAGAGGCCCATGTGAGATTATTGAATTATGTAGAGGGATTGGATCATAAGAGGAATGGAGCAGGCCATCCCCAAAAAGAGTTAATTGTTCGGCCTTACATCCATTTGGCAAGGTCCAAAGGAAAACCCCTTGGAATTTTTTTGACAAATTACAGCACACTGAGGTGACACAGTCCTCTAGACCCAAGACTGGAGACAGGAGTCCAGCAGTTAGTGTCTCTATTCATTGTGCAGTCTGCAAGTGATACTTGGAGTAAGTTACAGAAATTGAAGCTGGCAGAAACCTGGACACTTTACTAGATGAAACATGAAGCCTTTAGCAATAGGGAAGAGGAGAGTTGAAGGAAAGGATAAGCAGGTGTTGGTAGCAGTGCTACAAGTGAGTAAAGAATTCAGAAGTGCAGAACCTAAGAGGCCTTTGGGAAAGGACCAGTGTGTGTGCTGTGGACAGGGGACACTGGAAAAACAGGTGGAATGGGTAGGATACAGAGGACTGATGGGGACCAGGGGACTCTACTGTAGCAGATCCACTGGTTATATTAAAGCTAGGGGAACAATAACAGGGCATGGAGTTCCTAGTTGACACTGGGGTGGTTTTAATTCAAGTTTTGACACCTGTAGATGATGACTTTGTAATGGTAAGGGGGAGCTACTGGCCAGAGTGGAAAAAGTGTACTTCCTAAAACCTCTTAAATTCAAATTAGGAAAACAATTTGGGATATAAATTATTATATATGCCTAGTTCACCAAGCCCTCTAGGGTGAGACCTGTTAGAAAAATTAAAGGCAGAAGATTCTAAAAAGGAAAAGTGGAACTCTTGGTAGAAAATGACCAGCTAATTCAAATTTTGTTTGGCCCTCATAAATACTCCTGTTGACTTATGGGTACCTGAGGATGTTCAGAACCAAGTATATCCAGGGGTATGGGCCTCAAATACCAGGAAAAGTGAAAAATGCCTCTCCAATAATAGTGAAGCAAGAAGCATGACCTGTAAAGATTAGACGGCACCCCCTTAGAAATACAAGATGGGGAAGGAATCCAACCAATAATCAACTGGCTCATCAAGTATGCACTATTAACAGAGTGTGAATCAGAGTATAACATTCATATTTTACTGATCAAGATGGTAGCTTTTAAATTGTGCAGGATCTCAGGGCTATTAATAAAATTGTTGAAGATTTGCACCCTGTCCTGGCAAACCCATACACATTTATTAACCGAATTAATACCTGAATTGGTTTGGCTTACTGTATTGGGCCTGAAAAATGCCACCTTTTGCTTATCTTTGAGTCCAGAAATCCAGCTGCTATTTGCATTCAAATGGGAAAACCTAGGCTCTGGAGGAAAGACACATCTAACGTGGACTGTATTACCACAGGGGTTTAGGAATAGCCCCACTCTTTTTGGAAATCAGTTATCCAAATACTTGGAATAATGGGGGCAACCACATGAAGCTGAAGTAATCTTATAATATGTAGACAATCTATTAATAGCCACTAAGATGAAAGAGCTGTGTATAGTACGGACAATCAGTCTGCTAAATTTCCTTGGCCTTAATGGTTATTGAGTCTCACCACAGAAAGCTCAAGTAACTCAATGTCAAGTAACTTACCTCAGATACAACTGTGGGCTAATGGACCCTAGGGACAACAGAAGTTGTCTAAGTCATCTTGTTGGGTATGTACAGCCCTTCCCATGGGGAATTTGGAACTTGCTCTCCTTGGAATACCAGTGTCTTACACAAATTGGATTTGGCCTTACAACAGTCTAAATAATTCTACTCTACCTACAGTGGACACTATTGTATGGAACTTGGGGAGCAACTGTGCTCCAGAGCAGATTCAAACTTTACTCCCCAATGGTAGAAAGGTATCTTGGGGCCACTGGAGCACAATACCTCTGAGGAACCACAAAGTTCCAAAGTATACCTGCAGGAATCATAGTATCTGTCCACTTCAGTTTGATCTTTAGATGTTGGAAAGGCCAGTATTCACTAAGAGAAACAATAATACTGCCTCATAAGTTGGAAGTTTTAATTTTAATTTAGCTGTGCACCTCAATGGAACCATATGTGAAAGGGGGAAGACCATCAATGATCCCCATGATGGGTGTCCACTGGCAGTGACATTAGGATTATGGCTTAATTATTCTTATAACTATTCCTGATGGACTTCAGTGGCTATGTGGGGTATCCGATTATTGGAATGGGGTCTGTACTTCAGAATATGTGATTTCCCAGAATAGAGTGTATAATCACTCTCATCCTCCACCAGGAGTTATGCAAACACTAGCAAAAGGTATGTGAGAACCCAGCTAATCCCCTTCAGAGAGGCCATCAGCTTTCCATAATTTATTTCTTTGATTAGGAGTAAGCAAATTGGAAAAGGCTATAGCAAATATTTCAGCTACAATGGAAAAGATTGAGAATCCTGCTATAGATGCCATGCAGGGTCTGCGGACTGAAGTGTCATACCTCAGTAAGGTGGTCCTGCAAAACCGTATGGCCTTAGGTTCAATCATGGCAAGGGAAGGAGAGGTCTGCCTGATCATAAATCAAAGTTGCTGCTCATATATAAATCAAGAGAAAAGAATTGAAATGAACATAGCACAAGCTTGGCAACAATCAAAAGTATTGTCAAGTATCACAAGATGATACTTCCTGGGGTTTCTCTGAAGTTTGGGAAGCACTTACCTCTTGGTTACCAAACTTTACATGGCTTAAGCAACTCCTCATTGTAGTTATGATGCTTATTGTAGTAGGATTGTTAGTATGCTGTATGCTACAGTGTTTTATGTGGGTGTGTAAACAAACTGGAAGCACATATGAAGAATGGAAGAAACATAAAGCAGAATGTTGACAGTGGCAAGTATTTCGCCAAAACCCTTAAAGGGAATGATATTATATAGCAAAAGATACAGTTATGCTTATTCCCAGAACCAATTATAATAACCCAGCCTATACTAAGGAATACATCTCCTTTTGTGTCATGAATGAGTGCTTGTTTTGTGATATGGTGTGCAAACTGTGGGGAGCAATCCCCTTATACCTGGCACTGGAGTAAACATGCCTGCTTTATAACTCCTTGTGAGTTGTAGAGTGTTTCTGCATGTCAGAATGTGAAAATCTTCATTCCTCAAAAAAAGAAAAAACTAATGTGTACTCTCTTGTTTTCAGTTAAAGACTCATCAGCTACTTTTCAGTCTTAAGGCTTCAAAGCAGGTAGGTGCTGCTTCTGAAATATGCTTAAATAGAGAATTAAAATGTAGGTACAATTCTAGCAGTTAGCCTGGAGTATTCTTGTGTTTCATAAAATTACCGGCATATGTAGTCTGGTGATTGCCTGTGTTGTCTCTTCAGGCATTCCTCACTCTTCTACTGGGAAATTCATGTCTTTGTACTGGAAAGTGGATGTGAGACTCCTGTTCCTGAATCACTGTTCCAGCCTCCAAACTAACACCGTAGAAAACTTTTATCCTTCATTACAGTTTTTGCATCATCTATAGCAGTAAATAGCTTGTTGTTGGGAGAGAAGGGACTGATGCATGTTTCAGAACACCTGTACATATCAGGAATTTTGTCAACTAAATCAGAGAGCCTATGATGGTTTCATTACAAGAGTAGTGGACAGAAGTGATTTCTGAAAACTTGGTGCTGAGGCTTTTTTTCTGTGTTTAGTGTCACTGCTGGAGGTTCTCCCCTTATTTTCTACTAGCATCTGAAGCTGTTGTTATCTCTTCCAGATCTGCCACTGAATATGGAGATTTGATATTACTTCACAAGGTAAAAAGTATTTTTTGAAAATTCAACAAAATAGTGCTTAGTGTTTGTCTAGAGTATCTTTCTGATAAAATCAGTAGGCATATTTTATGTGCTGAGCTTTTCCTTCTGGTGCCACAATGATGACGTTTGTTTGCTACTCTTTACCAAGAGGATGATGAGAACTTATACCACCATAACTTCCCTCTGAGGCACAACATCTTATGATTTCTCTTGATGTATTGACTTCTGAGTATGTTGTTCATAAGCTTTTTTTCTTTCAGGTTTTGAATTGTGCACTTGGAAGACCTGCAGAAGAAACACCAACTGGTAAGAAATGTGTGGTCTATGTAGAGATTTTTTCCATGGAGTTGCAGAAACAGTGCAGTGGAAAGGGAGTGGTGTGTAAAATGAAAGTGCTTTGGGATTAATTTCTGCTAATATGCAGACACAATTGATGCTTGCTGCTAATCAAAAATTATTGAATATTCCTCAGTGTTTTATTTGGAGAACTTAATATTTTCAAAGCTCTCACAAGAGACAATTACTTGGTAGTATTATTACAAAGCAGATACAGTGATGATGGCATAGTTCAGCAGAGTATTCTGTGATGAACTGTTTTGTCTTTCGCTCCTATCTGATGTATCTGCCCCTTGCTAGGAGATGTGGGTTTGGCCATGGAAGCTGAGGGAATCATGATTTGGTTTTTTTTTTTCTTTTGCTGCAGGCACTGGAAGATGAAGCTGTATGCTCTGCAAGGTAAATACTGTATTGCCTGCATCTGTAAAAAAAATAATTTATACCCCTGATGTGTGAAAAGGCTGTGTGTGATGACTGCATAGTTCAGCAGATGACCTGTGGTGATCACACTGTTACTGTCTTTCGCTCCTATCTGATGCAGCCTCTTGTACTTAAGGTTAAGTCTGACAGATGAATCATGTGAAAAGCTGAGTAAAACACTGTCATTTTGCTCTGTGAATGTGCTTTGAAAATTTCTGAGGAGATCGGTAAATGGGCTAAACACTAAAAACTTAGTAGGATGAATGGAAGAGTAGAGTAGGCTGTACTTGTGAAATTAACCACAAATAAAGCAGATAAATTTTATTTCAGTAACATAGTCTTGATTGATCTGGTAGTAGTGCTCCAAGTTCCATAAGTGTTTGTTGCTTTGCAGGCTGCCCTAGATGGAGGATACTTGTGCCTCTAGTGTGAGAAGCTATTTCACCTGTGAAGGATGTTGGTGAAGACAAGGCCTTCATAATTGCAGGTCACTTTAAAACCTTCTATAGATGGATGCTACGCATGGTTTTGCTGTATTTAATTAAGCCTGTGAGCTTGTTTTTGAAGATCAAAGGGTCTACAAATCCTTGTTGTTCCTGGAAGAACAGAAGCAAAATTACAAATACCCTGGTGTACCTTCAGATCCCCTGTTCTTTACAAGAAAAAAGTAATTGTTTTCTAGTGTTAAAGATTTCTAGAATGTGTCTGTTGAGACTAAGTGTTGTGAATGGTGAATGAGACAATACTGTGAATTTAGTACCTGAATTGCTTTACTCAATTTAGGCCCCCTTAAATGTTTATGCAAAGTAGAGGTTTGCTCCTTTCTGCAACTTCAGCAGTTTCTGGAGCTGAGGAATTAATATCTCAAGCGTGGTGGTGGGGTGCTGGGCGATGGCTTTACACCCCTTGTGGAAGGGGATGGAAGTGTTGCAGTCCACTGTACATGATGTTGAATCAGGTCTCTGATCCCAGTGAGGATAAAACTTGACTAAATGCTGATACAGTATTTCACTGCAACTTGAGCTATGCTAAAACTTTGTTGGACCTTATCTAATAATAACTCTTCCTTTGCAGGCTTCCATAGTGTTTCTTGTAATGATGTAAGTACTTGTTTTAACTTTGCAAGTATTAGCCTAAAGTATATAAGCCTAGGAAATCAAGTATTTAACTGTATATAAGCTGGGGAGAAAGTACCAAGGACCAGTGTTGGCTGCTACTTGCATCTTAGCCAAAACAGTGATGTTTAAGTGGAGAACAGTTGGATAAGGCCTAGCCTTTTTTTACTTGAAAAATGTTATTTACTGTTTTTTATTTAACTCTTCACTGTGTGCATGTGAAGTCTTGGAGTTGCTTGGGTAGGGCTGTTTATTTGCCCTCTTCCTTATAGCAGCCTCAGCCTAAAGCAGATAGTCGTTTAGTGACTGACTGTGAGCTGCCTGTGTGATGAGATGTGACTGCCTTGACTTCAACCATGGAGGTCTGCAATTAGCTCTATCTGATTTCAGGCGCCTGACTAGTTTTCATCCTTGTGTACTTGCTCTTGCACTGTCCTGATACTCTGCTATGTTCCAGGGCTGGTGTGGTGGAGCTGTGAAGTGATGCAGTTCATAGTGCTACCAGCCAAAGTAAGTTACCAGCAAATGTGTATGACTGGAACTGAGTGACAGGTGGTAGGGGTACTAGACGTTGGCCTCTAATTGCAGTGTTGCTGCAGCATTAGTCAGAAGGATCCTTGAGGCTTTTCTGATCTCTTGCTGAAGATCGCAGGTTACCAGCAGCCTGCAGAGTTCATTGACCCTAGGTGCTAGGTTCTGAATGTCATGCTTGGGACCAAAGACAGTAATGAGAGATAGTAATGGTTGTAACAGAAGCTTCTGAAAGACATAATGAGGCTCTAGGATACTAATATTAGCATTATACTGACTTTGTTTTATGTCTGTATCCTAGATCTGAGACTGGGAGAACTGCTGGATACTTTAAGAAAAATGAGGCTTACTAAGCTGCTTGCTTCTCAGTTGTCATAAGATTTTAGAGTGTTAACTGCTTTCTGTAACTGAAATAGTATAGACTGGTTAAAATAATGTAACTGCTATGGACTGCTTGAGTTCCTTAGTTGATGAGAAAGCAGGCGTGGTAATCTAGCAGTGCAGAGCTTGTCTTAACCAAAACCAGTAAAACTATTTGCTATTCCTGTTTTTACAAGTTAAATTGAGTAGTGGACTTTTGCAGAGAGTAGCACTGATCTTAAGTAGCTGAAGTAATGTGGTTTATTATTAGTCTCAATGTCTAGATTAGAGTTCTTATGTGATATGAATGAAGATGTGGTTGGGGATAAGGTTTGAAATCTGAGGTCATGTCCTCCTCTGAGGAGAAACAAAAATAACAAAGCACTAAACTCTAAGCACGTACTGTTTGTGATGATTAATTCTAAGCAATGGGAATCTCTCTGAAAGAGACTGAGGAAGACTCTTGCACTGAAACAGTACATGCATTCAGACTAAGTCTTGAAGCACTGCCAAGTAGAGCATGTTAATAAAATTTCACTTGTTACAGGGTGAAGCTCATGGGGAGTTTGTGTGAAAAACAGGACTAAAGTCTGAGGTAAGTGTAGAGTACCTGGAATTTGATAATTACTGGAATATTGTCACTGTGCTAAATGTGTGGATAGTACTGCCTAAAATTAGTACTATAATAAATCTGATTTGTGTTGCTTTATTGTATTCTGATTCTCCCATTCTCAGCTACTGTGGGAATAAACATGATGTGCTTGAAAAAGAAAGGCTCTTTCTGAGTGGATGTCCTGACAATACCTGAACTGTAGTCAGTGGTAAATGTTGTATAGAGTTCCTGTTGGTATGAACAGAAAATAATGCCTCAGTGACTCTTAAAAAATGGGGGTTTATTGCTTGATGTCTTCACACAGTGGAAATAGTAAAGAAACTGAACTGGTGGAGACCACTTTGCCAATACAGTGTTGATAATGTAGCACAGCAGGATGCATGGCAACAAATGTAACTCCTATCATAATTCCATTTGATGGATCTGGCTATTCTGTGAGCTGACATTGTAACACTGCACTCTTGAATTAAAACACCAATCCTATATGCGTGGTTGTCACTACTCAGTAATTTTTGTTCATCTTGGTTGTGTTAGCTGTACACAAATGTAGGGCCAAGTTCTAGATGATTGCTGTACAAACTTTTCTCCAACAGACCAGTTACCGCTTCTAAGGGTAGATTTTTTTTGAGATTTATTTCTATGGAACTTGTATTTTAGGTGCTGAAACTCAATGACTGTCACTTTCTACTGGGTAGAGACAATACCACAAAGCAAGTAGAAGCTTTGAGCTTTTCCATCATTCTTCCCATGTTAGTAATTCTGTAGTTTCTATTCAGTTAGGATTTGTAAGCTTTGTTTGTATATCCTGTTTGTATTGAAGTTCTTGCCAGTTGCCAGATGAAATGCAGCTTTCCTGTAGGTAAAACTAGTTTGGCTAATAGGAATTCATAGATAAACTTGCATATAGTAATGTCTCTTACTCTGAAACTTTTCTCTCTCTCAGGAAAGGACTGTGCTGTCTGCAGCTTCATTGGGTAAGCCATGTATCAGAATTCTGTTTAAAAGCTTCTGGGAGTGTTTGTAGCCACTGATGAAACTTGATTCTGCCAAATGAATTACTATGATATCACAATTTCCGTTCCACTTTTCTCTGAGGTTACAAAGCTGTTGTAGAGCTTTTAGCAGTTGTGCTATTGCATATGTTAACTGTATTTTCTTGCTTTAGGTGAGGAGGCAACTTTGAAACTACTGTATGAGAAACGGAGAAAAGTGAGTGTAAGTCTAGCAATATTGGAGTTTATTTGTTGGAACAAATGATGATAACCTTAGCTTGAACTCTCTCACTGAACAGAGATGAAAATCTAAGGTCTGAGTTGTTCCCAGCAAGCTTCCTGTGCTGATTTGGTGCCTTATGATGGTTCTTATGTCTGTCTTAATAGGTAGAAGATTGCGTAGTAATGGGTTACACTTCCATGAACAGCATCGAAGCCAAGTTTTTTATTACACTGGTAATGTTTGCCTGGTACTGATTAAAACCAATAAAACTTGTAAACTGTCTGTTGTTGTGAACTGCTTTCTGACCTGAACAGCTTGCTGCAAGTCAGCTTTGGACTAGTTTATAAAAGCTTCAAATGCTTGATATAGAGCAGGGACTAAGCTAGTTCAAATGCTAGTCCTGCAAGTGGCTTAATTTAAGTGTCCGGTATTGCTGATGTGCAGACTGCAGTTGACCTAGTCAATACCAAGATTTGGACAAAGCTAATTAATTAAAGTATAATTAGTGTTTTGCAGGTGAGAGGTAACCACTACTACTTGTGTATTTCATTCATAAAATTACAGGCCACCAGCAAGTTTGATATTACATGTTCATGCTCATATGGTATGTACAGAACAAGCATACAGCTTGGACACTGTTAAACCTTTTCCACTGGACTCAGTCTGATGTGGTCACTGACATTAGTCTGGAGCAAGACAGCATCCAGTCTCCATGAGAAAAAAAAAGTTGAGGTGGGGGGTTTTCAATAATATTTAAAGAAAAATATTGCTGATGAGGCACTAGGACCTGCTAAAGTATTACTGCCTCCTGGAAAATATTAATTAATGTTAGGTTTCTTCCCTGAAAAATGTAATTTCTCCTGCTTCTCTGTCTCAGGAGTGATATCAATATGGGAAAAGTGAGCTCCATGAACTCATTCTCCATAACACTTGCTGTGGCACTTCTAATGAGAAGTAAAACTAGAGATCCTGACTGTTCTGTGGGAATCTTTTCAGATTATTAGTATTCCCTAGACCTTTCAGTAAGAGGAATAGGTTTGTCATACCTCCCTTGCACTCCAGCTGGTACAATTGACTTGAATTTAAATTGTGTCTTGTAGAAAGATCTGGAATCTTTCTAGCCAAAATAGTATTTTGTCCTAGCAAAAATGAATTAGACATGATCCTGTGTCCATGTGGAAATTAAATCTCCTCTGCACTAAAGCAAAAGCCATTAATAGGTCTGTTTTCATCCAGAGCTGATTAGTAGCCTCTTAATAGTGGTACCCACCATATTACTTTTTAAAATACCACACTTCATTGTGCCTGTTAAAGAGCTTGAAGGGACTGTCATAGCCTGCAGTATAGAAGAAGTCTTCATGGAATGGTTGGCCTCTGTTTCTTAAGACTCTGGACAAGGCTTCAGCTTCTTCAGCGTATTTCTCTGGGGAGGCAAATCCACCAAAGGACCTGGTAGAAGTGAAAAGAGAGGAGGTTTATTTGTGAAGAGTTATAGTTTTCTGCTTTTTATTTTCACAGAAGAAGACTTCAAGCTCTCAAAGCACACAGTATTTGAGTACTTCTGATGCAATTTGTAGTCATTAGGTAAATTAAACAGTATATGTCTATGTATGCTATTTTAAAAGGTAGGATTTAAAAAAAAATGCTTGCAATTCTGAGAGCATTAGCTGACATAGATTGTTGATAGCAGCTTTAATAAATGACAGACAAGGCAAATGCAGCTTTGGATGCTTTTCCTATAATAGAGAACTGCCATGCAGGTTTTGTGGGGAATAAAGGGGTCTGGGAAGGTGATTTAGATGTTCTGTAGGGCAGAATTTGCCCAAGAAGATTCTGTAGCCTACTTCTCTACAAAACCCACTTAATGCAGTATTTGAGGGACTGCTGAAAAGTAAATGTTTTGCAACTGCTGTAAGAAAAAGTAGCTGAGCTCCAGGTAGATGAACTCACTTCAGTAGCTGCTCTTTCATGAGCCTGCTGGTGCTGCTTACCGGACAAAGATGGGTGCTGCTTTCCGCTCTTCAATAAACACATCTGAGTCGGTGGGCTGTGGTGGGGAGTCCTGATGCTCAAATGGTACAAAGAAAGAGATCTTGAAGTCTGTGCAGCCAGATTTTACCAGGCATGTCACTGGCACGGTCATATCAATCTTCATTTCTAGAGGAGGGGGGAAAAAATTAAGTTGTCAAAGCTGTGAAAGACAGCTTCTAAGCAAAGAACAGTGCCTGAATGCTTCTGTAATGGGTGGTGCAGACTTACACCAAAAGCTTGATATCAAAGCCCTCTCCTGTGTAGAATGGCTGTCATAAGGATGTTAAGATTAGGAAAAGGAACCTGCTCTGTATAGCAGTTCATCTATTTTTACAGTGTTTAGCCTCATCTTCTATTTGTGTTTCTTGCAGTTCAAAACCAGGTTGTCATACCTTTCTCATTCTTCCCTTGGATGTAGTGGAAGAGTTTCCAGAAGCCTTGGCGCATCGCCTCCTTCTGGGTTTCTCCCTTAACGACTGTGCTGACCCACTTTGCTGTCTCATAGTGGCGTAGTTCATAATCCTTTGCCTGAAAGGTAGCAGAAGTCACAATAACCATGAGATGAATGCTAAAGATGGCATAAATTAATAACTACTCCTTCCATATCAGCATGGAAGTGTTGTATCTATCAGATAACAGCGTGCAGCCTCTTAGCTGTGGGCTACGCACATCCCCAGTGTGGAACTTTGGTACATCCCTTGCAAAACCATATGCTGTTCTGCCTTGGAGTGAACTCCTCAGAGCTTAAAACTGAGTTCCTCTTCCCCTTTCCAACTAAGCGTAAACAGGTAACACTTCCCAGCTCCTTCATGTTCAATAGTCTGAGAATCCCAAATCCACCTTTGGCCTTGAGTGATTACCATTGTCTCAGCTGAGCTCCACCGAGGGGACTGCAGATCCAGGGACAGAAACGTTTGCTTGAAGGATTTGATCATCTTGCCAAAGCTGAAAAGCAGACAGAGTTCATTGGCCTCTCTTCAATCAGTGCAGTATAAAGAGCAGGAGAAAGCACTAGGGCTTTTCTGCCAAATGTCAAAGAGCTTTTCCTCAGCCCCAGGTTTCCCAGTATTATGTAATGCTACACTGAGAAGTGACTGCAAAAATCTGAGTAAAAGAAGGTGCTTTCCAGAAGGTAGTTGCCCCTGCAGTTTTGAAAGGCTTGGCTTCCACTGCTTATCCCCAAGATTAAACAATGAGAACTGAAATCCTTTCAGCCCCAAAGGAACCAGAAGGGATGCAACACCAAGAAGCTACTTCTAAGCTGATGTGGGAGTGCTCATCTGTCAAGATTTGGTGCCTTTGCCTCTGTGAAAGCATTTCCTGACTGCAAACAGAAGGTTGAGATTCTGCAAGTGGCAGTTTAGTGGAAATGTGTAAGTAAAAGTCACTTCAGAAGTTCAACCGGTCTGGATGAAAAGGGATTGGTGTTGATGGTTACTCTGGTATTGACTGCGCCTGTAACTTTATTGGGCTTGTAGTAACTCTCGTAATAGCTGATGCCTTTTCTTAAGGCCTTCAGCCCTGGAGTCCTCTGAATAGATTAGATAATGTAGCTACTTTCCTAGCTACACACAGAAGGAAAAAGCTGAAAATGAAAATGCTCAACTTCCTCTCGCTGTCCCAAAATAAAGTGAATATAATCAAAATCACTATTGAAATAATTACATTGGTTAAAATTGAGATCTTGAGAGTCTTGATTCATGATTTTTGTCAATACCAGGCAGATTATAGTGCATAGCCTACATACTGAGGTAGTCTTACGTTACAGTGTCCTTTGTGTTTCATGTAGTTAAACCAGCATGTAGTTAATTAATCAATTTTCTTGATTGTTGGATCATAGTAGATTGTCTTCTCGGACTGTAACTTAACTGCACGTTTGTTGGGTAATAGAACAAACTGACGTTATTTTCATTTCTTGGCCTCCTCAGCTGTTTACTATGTCACTCAGGGCTCTACTTTTTTCATGCATTAGAAGTGCAGTGATGCAGTTCACAGCATATCCTACCTCCAGTGGTAAGGTCTTTAAAGTATGTCATCTTTAATGTGATGTTTGTGAACGGCTACTTTTGTAAAATCAAGAAGTGCCCTGTGTTACCTGACTACTTTCTTATTTGATATTTCAGTTTTCTTATGACATGTAGAATACTGTTGAATACTATTAATTCCCTTCTGTCCACTGCTTTAGAGGTAGCTACAAGTTTTCTCTTGTAAAAAAAAAAAAAAACAAAACCCAAACCAACCAAACAAAAAACACCCTGAAAAAACCTGCTGGCAGTGCTTTCACTTACAATCCTTAAAATAAGTAGTGCACAGAGCACTCACGTGTTGAGCTTTTTCGAGCAGCTCCTTTAGTTGTCACCATAGAGCAAGGGAAGATCAGAGAAGTGTGCAGCAGGAGGCTTGGTGCCAGCAGTTAAAAGCAGTCAGTGTTCCTGTCCTAGCCTGAAGATGTGTCAGCTTCAGCAGTCTTTACCAGAACAACTGATCACTGGGAACTGCTGTGCAGTCCCAAGCTGGGCAGTTGTACTCGAATACACTTTTTGTCAATAATAATTTACAAATCAACAAATGATAACAATAAAACAAGGATTGCGATAGTTTTATTAGAAGCAGATGTAAGCAATTATACTGAAACCTCCTACAGTAATTTATCCATTGTCATTTCAAAGGTAAAGTTGCTGCTGCTTTTCTTTCCCTTTTTCCTTGCTACAACTTGACAAAAAGCACATTTCTCTTTGTGTGCTTGCTGGGTATGTTAGAAAGCAGAGCAGTACATGTTCCTCTGTTTTAACACGTGTTGTAGCTGCTGTACGACCCAGCTTGTCTCTGTACTTGCCAATTCCAACCCCTCCCCAACACACCTTTTCTTAACTGCTGTTAGATCTCAAACAGCTCTGGTTTTTATAACTTTGTGGTCAATACTACTGATGACTGCACGTATGAAATATTTTTGAATTACATAAAACAAAAACAGATGAATCCTCCAAATGTTTACAGTTGAATTAATTTTTAGATTTACAGGAAAGCTTAGCTTTGAGATTTCCATCTTTTCATGTAGATACTACTGTGGGCGTCTAGGCCTTTCTGCAGCTGTTAACCCATGGGCTGAAGGGACAGAAAGCATAGTAGGAATCTTCACAGGTTGCACTGATACAGCAAATAAACAAAGCCAGAATATGCCATTCCACAAGCTGCTAATCATATTAAGAAAGCAGAGAAAGTAGATATACTTACGTTTTAAGCTGTATTTGCCCTTCTAGCTATTGCACTCTATCCTTTTGGTGCTGCACATACTCAGAGAATGCTGCCTGTTGGTGTTTATTTTAGTTTCATCAAACTCCGCCCATGCCTCAGCCCCACTGGAGGGAGATGCTGTTATGAAAACCAGAAGGCTGGAGCTTTGTCTTCCTCTGGGTCTCATTGGAGCGCTCCCACGCAAATGCCAAAAGCCCCACCTACTACCCACGAGGCAACATTGGGTCCAGTGTGTGATCTGGCTCCATAAACAGTTTTGCACCCTTGTGTAACTTCCCCTGGTTTCCATGGCTTTGTGCCTGCTTACGTCAGGGTCAGTGGCAGGTTTTGTGCTCTTGAGAGAAAGAATTTCATGTTAATAATGTTCTTCACTCTGACTCAGATTACGTGTGAGTGATGGTACGGCATGTCAGCTTTTCCTTTGTACCCTTGGAGTTAAGTGGTAGGTAGGAATTTGACTGCAAACTAAGCTAAGGCCATCCTCACGAGATTTCTGTTGGCATGTTATGAAAGACAGACAGTGTTCTATAATGGCTGTCTGTTTTGAGTGGTATTTGAGACTAATCAACCCCCCTAGCCCTTGGATATTTGCACAAAGGGGTTATACAAAGCCATTGTGAAATTCAGTCCTGCTTATAATACACAAAGTGAAGCTGGACTCTTCATTTAACCATCTGCAGCTCCAGACGTATTTAGGTACCAGCACAATAGGGCAGATTAAACTTCACAGTTTGAACTCAGAGAACACTTCCTGTGTTTGTCATAGTTTGTGCAAATTCCTTGCAGCCAAATTCAGCTAAGCTCTCTGGGACATTGGAAATCAGTAGCTGAGAATGACTTTTAACAGAGAACACCCTTTGCTTGCAGAGAATTTCATCAGGATGCTGTGTGAAACCCTTCTATTCTGAGAGGGGGAAGTGAAAAAACCCAAACCCATGCCAAACAGCAATTGCAAACCCATCTCGAAAGCTACAGAAGCGGGGTGGTGAAAGGAGTGGTTTACTAGTGGAGGCTGTTAGAATATGCTAAGGCCTGAAATGCAGAGTCAGTTCTCTGCATGTTTTGTGCTCTTACTTTACCAAGTGAACCTTCTATCAGTTTTAGCTGTGTTCTGCTTGGGTCAAACAGGAAAATCAGCAGGGTGGTTTGGAGGACCAGAAGGTGCTGCTTCATGGTCTTTGCTCAGGATCTACTGGCAAGCAAAGGCTCACACTTGTGTAAGGTCAGCTGTTACATTACTCTGTCACCCTGACATTCCTGTCAAGTGTGTATTGCTAATTATTTTCTCCAGAGTTAGAGAAGGCAATGTAAAAAAGAATACCCAGCCACGACAGTATGGCATATCTCAACAAGTCTACCTCGGTCACAAGCACAGAGAAGTATTGCTTTGAGAGGAAGGCAATTGCACTGTCTGAAGCAGTGATACTAGCAAGGGAGAAAATGAACAGCAGAAGAAAAAGGCCAAGGGGTTCCAGATGTAGAAGAGGGATTTCTAGGAAGTGTACTACTGTGGAGGTGCTGTGGAGGAAAATGTGACAGAAAGTGGCAACAACTAGATGAAAGCAATATCTGGCAGGTGTACAAAAGCGTAGACTGTAATTAATCTGTAGGCAAACACAAGCCCCCTGTGAATTCTCATTTTGTTGCTGAAGCAGAGAGGCCCAGAACAAATCCCCAGTCAGTTTGTATGTGTCCAGCTGGTGTTTCTGTCCCCGACAAAGAGCTGGCTGTTCCTGTTGGGAGTAGCCTGAGGCTGGAGAACAATCATCAGTGTTTTCCCAAGAGGTTGTTTTCCAACAGTCTTGTTTTTCATA
Organism: Pedionomus torquatus; assembly: GCA_013398155.1. NCBI lineage: Eukaryota > Metazoa > Chordata > Aves > Charadriiformes > Pedionomidae > Pedionomus > Pedionomus torquatus. The sequence continues at coordinate 18,476 of VZRU01010649.1, forward strand.
TATAAGTTAAGAGAACATGTCAACAGTTGGAAGAGACAGTAGGGCAGGCATGAGGACTTGTATTCTGTACATAACTATGTACATACCCAAACCATATATAATTAGGGGGATGGAGAAAGGATTATGATGGAAGCTGACACAGTCTCACTGGTACCTCCAAACAGGATAATATCTGACTCTGCTTACTCTGCACTCCTTGCCTTTTTATGCAAGAAAATGACATGAAAGAACTGTTTTAGCACCTTGAGGTCCCAGTCGTTTACAGAACATATGACGGGGAAGTTCAGCAGCATACAAATACTGCTAGTTTGCCTGACTACCTCTGCTGCATGAGGAAAAGCAAAAATGGCAGTAGCAAAGGCTCATGCTGCTTATATAAATTTCAGCCTCTCCTTGTACACTATAACTAATGCAAAGAGTTGCTTCCCACAGAGGAGCCCTAAATGTACTAATTAAATAGGTAGTAATTATCTCTCAAAAGTAGCCTGATGCTTCTGTTTAATGGCAATTATATGCGTCTGGGACTTGGTATTTTCTAGAATAGCTGAGAAAGCAATGCTTTTCTGTACTGTTGCCTTAAACTCAAGGAGGGTGCAAGCACATAAAAGCCTGTGGTTTGTAGCTTAGTTTAACTATTTTCAGCAGGTACTTCCAGGTAGGACGGCATAATGGACTTGTACTTAAGTGAAGTTTTTTTTCAGACTAGCAACTTCTATTGGAGAAGTGAAAGGACAAGAGTGTAATATGATCGCTTGTGACTCCCATTTTCCTCTCTGTTAGACTGGATCTACACTTGTCTCTAACAAGCCCAGACAAGACCTTAAGCAACATCCCATAAAGCTTAAATGCTTAAGTCTGCTCTGAGGCAACGTTACAACAGCTGTTGTCACATTCATGCAAGTGTGCTGTAAGTTGCCTTCACCCCTACAGGCAAGCACAGGCGGCTTGCACAAAAAAAAAAAAAAGATGAGTCTTTTCCATTGACTTAATTGTGCCAGGATTGGAGAAGCCTGGGAAAATATGTTTTGTTACATCATGGTTAATGATAACTTTGAGTCACGTTCTTGTAACTGACAAGTCCGTAGCAAAAATTGTGTGTGAGGAAGAGAGGGATGCATGTGACTCCAGGTATGGCTACTCATATGTTCTAACAGTCTCAACTCAGCTGCTGCAGCCTGTTCCACGTTTCTGCCTAAGCTTGTCAAAGTGTCAGTTAACCTTGTGTTTGGTAATGATTTTGACTTAAAAGAACTGAGACTCTTCACGTAAAAATGGCATTTGCTTTTGCAAACACACCCTTAGCAGATGATGCAGAAGCCCTTACTTCACAACACAGAAGTTGTGCATGTGATGTTTATAGTTACTGTAAGTAATAGTCCAGGGCAGTAGAAGTATTTTTTTATGTTGTTAGAAGATTTTCTGCAAATTCATCTCCCAAAAGAAGCCTCTTCTTGTTTCTAAAGAAAGAGAAAGCCTTCTAGCAAATTCCATTTTATAGCTCATTCTCACCTCCAGCAAGGAAAATGAAGAGGCATAAGTGTACCATTTTCCAAAGAAACAGTTGGATATATTATAGTACTGTTGGAAGGATATTCCACATTATCCTCTGCAAATGTTGGAAATGAAATCTCTCCCGTAATTCTAATGATGTTATTTAGACATTATGCTCTAAGCTGCGCATTTTATGTCAGCACATCAGTTTGTTACCATTGGATTTGCCTTCAGCCAAAAATAATTTGCCCTCTGAAAATGCATATGTGGATTTAGTCCATCTGCTTTTTGCCATGAAACTATTGCATCTCCCTGCTACCTTCAACTTGATGTCAACTCTACTCGATGGCAGCATTACCTAAAATCTTGCTGAGTGACTCCTTTTTTACTTTGTCAGATTGCATGGAACTGACTGCTCTTGACCAAATAAAAAGCTTCCTAAATCCAACACCACTCCAGAGCACTCTTGACTTGGCATTTTCCAAGATCTCTCTGCTGAAGGTCACATTTTGGAATCACCCTAGATTTGGAGAAGAAATCCTAAATTAATCCTTCCTTCCAGCTGCCATGAAAAACCTTCCTGTCTTCTGTTCTCAGAGCCCAGAGAGAGACTGGAAGCTTTTTAGCTTCTTTTAGAATCTGTTTAGGGATCTAGCTGTCAGCTGAACTCCACAAGCAATTGTCTCAGTAAACTTCTCTAGCCAGCATTAATACTTATCCAAATCCTCAGAAAACTCATGGTCCTGTTTGAGTCCTGGAAGGAGAGGAAATTAATTAATCACACAACTCTGAAGAGGAAAGAGCTAGGCATCAATCATCTGAGAACATTACTCAGAGAGGGGGCTCTTAAAAACCGGCCTTAACTTACTAATTGTTTCTTACTGATTATGAAAATCCAGTATTTGAAGTCACCAATGACCTGTATCACAAATAATGCTCTAGAGCACTGCAGAGAAAGCAGTAGTTAGCAACTACACTGGCAGCCCGAGGCTTCTTATGTCTCACCTGCTGGACAGGCTGCTTCTCTGCCCGGGGCCTGGGTTCAGCTCTCGACCCTGCTGGAGGCTTATTTTGAGATGACGGGAACAGCCCCAATAGTCTGAAAAGGATTGGGTCTGTGGAAATTGCTGTAGAGAGGCCAGGGTTTCCCTGTGGGGTCTCAATGACCTAAGAACATGTCCAGAGATGATGGAAATAGGCCCAGAGCATAAGGACTAGTGTCTTACAAAAAATGCTAAAGCAAATGGTCTCCTGAAGTAATAATATTTTCCACTGTCTCCAAAAAGACATGAAGAAATAACTGAAAAATGATGAGTTTCTTGCTAGGGTTGTCTCTACTGTGATAGCTCTTCAACAGCATGAGTTGAGGACCACTGGGTAATGTGAGGCTGAATGAGGAATCCCTTACAAAAGCCTTGCAGTCTCACTGTGAATGTATTTGTTGGCACACAATGGCGATGTGTGGCTGTAGGAAAGTGTTCTCTTTCTGGCTCATCACTCCAACTAGCCACCTAAGCACAAATCGGTCAGTTGTCCTAGCTGAAGCTTCGTCTCCTAAGCTTCTTCCTGATCGTAGTTACATGAGAAAGGATTGTATCAGATCTCCTCCCATCTTCTGACAGTGGGGATTTTGGTAGTGGATGTGGGATTTCTGTCAGATTTTTGTTATTTAGATGATGCAAGTAAGGCCTCCAGAGATGGATTCTTTAAAAACCTAGTCTCTCTTTCTCTCCCTCCTTGCTTGAGATGAGCCAATGCTGCATTCTGCACCAGGTGGCACTGTTTGCATTCAGAGGTGAGTTCTACTTAATTCAAAAGTCCCTCAAGCTCTCTTGGTTGCCAGTTAGTTGCTTTAGCTCACTAACGGATCCAGTGCATTGTGACAGTTCTTTCTAAAGCCTTATGTTTGGAAAGTGAACTGTTAATGGGAAGATTAAACATTTAAGCTTTTTAACATGTGAAAAAATGACATCTTGACATGTTAAGCCTCTTTTATGCAGCACACACAGCAGCCTGAATGTCTGTTAGGACAGTTAAGAAAATCCCAAGTTAGGGAATCCGAACTTGGTTAAAAATCCTGCAGGGTATGCTCAATTCTAGAAGAGTTAAACTGTCAAGCTTCCAAGGCAGAATTGATATACAGCTTAGCAGTTTAAAACTCAGATTTAACATCTGATAGGTCAGTATTTATTTCGATATTTGCAGTTTTAGATATAGAACAGAGAAAATTAAGTAGAGGCTCTACGTATAATTACATCACATCAGCTTCTCAGATGATGTACCTCTGAATACCAGCCAGCCAAGATGGTATTTAACAGAATTTCATCACTTTCACAGGCGGTGTCTTTTTTAATTTCATCATTTCGGCTTGAGTATTTCATATTTGTTCTGAAAATAGTTTTAGGTCTGAGTTTGAAAGAAAATTGTGTCAGGATACATCTATGTATTGCAGAGAGAAACAGAAGCAAACCTATAGTTTAATTATGCTCAAACAGAACTACACTCACGGTAGCCCAAGAAATGGGAAAATTCAGATGTCAAAACAGTGTATAGGTAGAGAGAAATGTGGTTTGGGGAAAGTAAAGGACAGGGGTGGTAAACTGTAATCAGTGTAGAACATATTGGAAGTGTTGACACAGCAACACCAAAACTTCTCAGGGAAACTTGAAGGGCTTTTGGCTTTAGTAATTAACTTACCTCAGCAAATTAGTGATTTAAATGACAGAGTTCTTAATAGATATGTCAATCCACTATGTTGGCACACGGCAACAAGAAGGGGTTTATAACTTCCCTATTTTAAATTACCTTATGGAGTTATGTAGATAAGATTTTGACATTAATGTTCATTTATTTTCCTTACAGAGAACTGCTTAAAGCTGTAAAACTGTATTTTTATTCCTATATTTGTTTTGGAAAAATAACAAATTGTTCTTTTCACTGCTGTCCTTATTATCCTTTGAGCTTTGGCAGCACTGGCACTTTACTGCTTATTTCACTTGTAAGTGGGAAGACAATTCTGTGCTTACTGCCTGGCATGCTGAGGCTGCTGACAGCCTAAACTCTTCTGCCTTGCCCAAAATTTACAATGCAGATTTTGGAACCTGAGTGTGAGTTCACGTATTCAGATTCTCCTGGATATGAATTCCCACAGCCATTCATTAAACATGCACTTAAACCGAGTATAGAGGAAGTATTTTAAATGGTGACAGTAAACTAATTTCTTCTATCATCCTTAAGACTCTGAACTCACATATACATCATTTACGCTGCTGGTTGCATGTGATATGCTAGCACTTGGGAGGTTAGTGTGAGGGGATGTGCAGATATTAATTTGCTGATGACTGTGGAAGGATTGAAAAGAGTTAGTAATTATACACTATATTATGTAGTACTGCTGAACTGCACCTATGCTGTCCTTCAAACCTTGGTGGAATAACTTGCCTGCTGGTTTTGGATAAAGCACAGTTCTTTTTCCTTCTGGTAATTACCCTTACCAGTGTAAATCACAGAGATTTTTAGGTCTTTACCATTGTCTTCTTAATTGCATTCCTTCCAAAGGTAAGCAAAGACTTTCTTGAAACACGAAACTGTCACCCCAAGGGCGGGGGAATGGGAGAGAGACAGTGGAAGGAGTCAGAAACAGCGATCATGGCTTTGAAGGATTTGGGAAGACAGTCCCAACCCTGAACCAGCACTGAACTGGAGGAGTTATGGGCTGGAATAACTCAAAATGTCTCTAAACTACTGTAAGATTTTAACCCCTTGTAAGGAAGCACTAATAACTATATCCCTCTTCAAAATTGATCTAAATGTCCTTTAATCAGCTCTGAGGAGCTGTAAGGACCTGTATATTGCAGCAATAAGGCAACTGCCTCCAGATGTAATTTACACAACTCTAAGTGATCTCTGAACCACCCTGAAGCTCTAAATTAGCTCTAAACTGCCACTAAATGTCTCTAAACATCTCTAAGGATTTATTACCACCTTTAAAATGCCTTTGAATTTCCTGTAAAGAGCAATAAAGACTTGAAAAAATAACTCCAAATTCCTCCAAAACTACTCAAAAGCACACTAAGCAGTTCTGAGGAGCTGTAATATCCTTTGAAGAGTGCTCTAAAGGGCACTAACATCTTTCTAAACCTCCTCTAAGCAGCTTTCAGATTAATCTGAGCTTATGTCAAACTCTTCTATATTGATCTGAAGATCCTTGAATTTTCTTTGGGCCTCTTAAACTTCTCTAAGGAATGCTAAAACTCCTTGACTATGCTCTAAGATGCTCTAAACTCCTCTACAATATCACTAGACAGCTACAAAGCACCTCTGATGAGCTCCTAAAAAGCTATTATTACACCCCCTAAATTACACCTTTTTAATTGTGTAACTGATTCTGAAACATTCTGGGGTGATGCTAATCCGGTCTGGACTTTAAACAGCTCCAGAATACCTCTAAAATGCAAAATGCTGCTCTGCAGCACATCTAGCCAGCACTAAAACTCTTCTAATGAGCTATAAACAATGGCAAGAAGCTAAAAATTCCTCTAAACCCTCCAATCTACCTCCCTGAAAATCCTCTAAACAACATTAATATGTAAAATTTCTTCATGCTTCTTTAAGCAGCAGCAAAATGCTTCAAAATAGATCTCAACACCCCCCCCAAGTCTCCTTGCAACTGCTCTAGAACTCCTTTCTGCAGTTCTGAAACTTCTGTTTAGAGAAGCACTGCTAAGACATCTCTGAAGCCCTCTAAAATGGCTCTGAACAGCACTATGCAGCTCCACATTGTTCTAAATTGAGCTAACTCCTCTAAAACCCCTATAAACAATTCTAAGCAGTTCTCAAGTCCTGTAAAGTGTGCCAAAACTCCTGTACAGCACTCAAAATGGTACACTCCATTACTTCTAAAACCCTCTGTCCTCGTTTGAGGTAAAATGAACCAATTTTCTGTTTTACAGTTTTACTTTCTTAGCTAGGCCTCTTCTAACTAACTAAACTCTGAAATTAACAGCACATTGTTCAGAACTGTTTCATCTCACAGTGATAAGACTTGATTATATCAAGGGATGGTGCAGAGAGGCCCTTGTTTATACTTATTGCTAGAACAACCAAGGTCAGGTAATTTTTGTCATTTGCCCCGTTGGAACGTTGGAAACGGAAAAGCGTAAAGGGGTCCCACCTGCAGGGAGGAGCGGACAGGACAGGTGACCCAAAACTGACCAACTGGGGTATTCCATCCCATCCGCATCATGCCCTGTTTAAAAGCTGAGGGATTAAAAGGTCAACTTTCCTTCTTCGATGGCTGATGTCCAAGGAGGACCCTGCCTGTTCGTCTGCCTTTGATCC
>VZRU01010649.1:29094-41247 GCA_013398155.1 Pedionomus torquatus
CGGGGGGTCCCGTGAGGTTGGCTCGCTCGGGGGAAGGAAAGGGTTTTGAGACAGGTTCTCTGCAAAACTGCGCTCCCGTCCGGGCTGCCCGGCGTCACCAGGTATGTGCTAGACCCCAAGCCACAGGTGGGTAAGGAGGGGGAAAAATAGACGACGTCTCTGAAGCGTGACTGCACCGGGTCCTGGTCCCAGTCCTGTTCTGGGGTGGTGCTGGCTGCAATAAGTCGCTGTTTCAACAAGAAGAAGATGATTTTTCTCTAACCAAAAATAACACCCTTGCAAAGTCCATTTCTTCTGAACTTTGTCTGTTTAGTTTTGCTGTTAACTGAAGTTAGTTGAAACTCCACTTAAATAAAGATGGGAATCACTTCTAGCTCATTCTTTTTCAAGGCCAGGCTGGATGGGGCTTTGAGCAACCTGGTCTAGTGGGAGGTGTCCCTGCCCAGGGCACGGGGGTTGCAACTCGATTATCTTTAAGGTCCCTTCCAACTCTACCGTTCTATGACTCTGATTCTTTTCCATGCAGCTCAATGACACCCAGAAAGAAGTTACAGGGCCTTGTAGCAGCTACAATCACTCCAATGACTCCTGATGGGTGAGTATGACACTGTAGCACAACATGGCCTGCTGTCAGAGTCGTACTGGTACTGTTACCTTCAACCCCTGTCTTCTTCTTTCTTCTTTCTTCAGTTTTGTTTTTGTTTTTAAATCAGTTTTCTGATGGGATGGGGAAACTGCTAGGTTGGTCCCATTAGCACTAGAGTGGGTTCCCTTTACCTCTGCATCCTCCTGTTACCCAGACAGTGCTGCAGGTCTGGGTTTGCAGGGTTTGGATCAGTCTCTCTTTTGCTGTTGCTTTTGTAGGTGCAAATTAAATCATAGTGGAGGTTATATACATAGGACTATTACAGTATTTTCCCATTTGTTACAGTCCTAGTACTGGTTAAAAAGAACTCTTGAGAGCTAGAAAATAATTCTCAAAATCTCATGTAAAGACTTTATGCAAGCTAACTCATGCATGAATTCATGTGTATATATGTGTGCATGGAATTAGTCTAAACCAGAAGAAAATATTGCAAGGACGGCACAGTTCTGAAAATAACATCAGATTAAAAGTTGAAGTTGGGCCTTCCTCAAAGCAGTGATGGTAAGCAGATGTCCTGCCTACCACATTTTGATGTTGCAAGACAGGGTTGTTCGGAGTCAGCAAAAGACCCTGAGCTCCTCTGAAGGGGGCTGTGTCAAGATCTGTATGTGGTTCTGAGGAAGACAGTGGAGGTTTGCTAGTATAGTCCCCTGAAACTGATCCTTTACATTTGAAAAATGCTGTAAAGCATGATACTGTTTCAGGCAGGGAGCTCATCTGCATCCCACTCAGGGCTTATTTCTTACTTTAAAGGAAACTTAGTTCCAATTTAATTTTTTATTACTACTTGAACGTATTGCAACATGGTATTTGCAGAGTGAGCTGGGCCCACTGCCTGTGAAATTGCCTGTGAAACAGCTGTGAAATTTTGGGTTATATATGAACCAAATTGAGGTCCCAGAATTACTTCCAGCATATAAGGTTCGTTTGTATGTTTGAAAAATGAGAACAATGGTGAAATGTTATACACTGATAAACAAAATTAGTTTGTCCTGCAGAGAAGATAGAATTAAATTTCCCCTGTTTGTCAGGGAAGTCTGCTGCTTTCCTTATCCTTTCATGAGAGAGAGAGGTCAAAGTCACATCCAGCAGATGCCATTTCAGGGTCTGTGTCCAGCAGTTATAAGTACGGTTTAACTATTTGCCAGCACTTGCGCAAATATCTTTGTGCTCTCAAGAAGACTCCTGTTTCCCTCAACAGTCAAAAAGGTCTGAGTGCCTCTTGTTCTCTCACATCTCCCCAAAAAAGTCCTTTGCTGTGATGAGCCTGCAGTAATTACCAGTTGAGATAAAAGTCTAGAAGAGTGCATTACTTGTCAGGAGGAAGAGAAACTGGAAGACAGAATTCAGAATTGAACTGTTACCGGGAATGTTAAACACATATCATACTTTGGGGTAATTTATGTGCATACAAATGCAAAACTTCAAAAATAGATGTCTTTGTTTGTTTCTTTAACTTTGATATGTGTGAGTTGCTGAGGCTCGTAAGGTGGCTGTGGTTCCTCTCATTTCAGACAAATTAACCTTTCAGTGATTCGCCAATATGTGGATTATCTGGTAAGCGAGCAGAACGTCAAGAGTGTTTTTGGTAAGTATTTTTTTTACAGAAACTGTGCTTTATCCCTTTTGCCCTGATGGCAACCCTACGATATCTTGCCTGATAGGAGTTGTAGTGTGAGGAACACACTAGACATTGTGTGGATGTGGGATCACACTAGACATTTATGTTCACCAGTGGAGAGTGTAAGCGACACTTAGGGCATCTGCTTTTGTCTACACCCCATTTCTGTGTGGGATAAAATAAGCAGTGCCTTCATACAGTGACATTTCCAGAGATAAATGGATAATGTGTCTCAGCAGAGAAGACTCAACTGAATGGTTCTTCCCTTTGCTTGGACAAAATCTGATTAAAACGCTTCAGCTCAGGAGTCTAGGGAATTCAGTGGGCTCATCAAAGCCAAATGGGCGTCTTGAGGAGACCTGTGGTGCATTGGGTGATATCAAAGTGGTCACTGCTCCCACCTCTCTTCTGCCTCTGTCTCAGGGACTGCTGCAGGGGCAGCAGGGATGGCTGGATAGAGAATATAGCATCTGCTAAACCGCTTGGGTTCACAACCTGGCATAGTTAAGTAAGCTGAAGTCAGTGATAAGATTTCAGCTCAAAACTTATGTGGCAGGAGCGCCAAGACAAAAAGCAGAGTGTGGTAGTGACTTCAGCTGTCCCAGTTGAATCGGTTGTTTGCGACTGAACATACTGACAAATCATTGTTTTCCAGGGGTGCTTTAGCCTAGGTAGGACACATGGTTCTACTCATGACAGAGACACCAAATTTCAAGTCAAGCTATGTCCTCGGGGTGGAGGGTAGGCAATCACCCTGCCGAGCTAGATGCGTGTCCCTTTATAGCCTGACACACTGCTGGGAGAAGTGTCTGCTGGGGGTGGGGAGGGGAGTGCTGGGGGGCAGTTTCCCAGTTTCAGCAGCTGATTCTCCCTCTTCCTCCGTCTCAGAGCTGCTGTCCTGAAACACCCATGTTTGCAACGCAAGCATTTAGTGATGATAAAACACTGCAATCCCCGTGCTGTCATAAATGAGGGGAAAATGTTTCTGTTTAATATCAAAAGGGTCAGTTCAGGTCTTGTCTTCAGTAAGACCAGTGTGTGTAGGCCAGGCCTCAGCAAATGTGTTGTGTTGAAACAGTGAACGGCACAACAGGAGAAGGACTGTCCCTTAACACACAGGAGAGGAAGCAGTTGGCGGAAGAATGGGTGTGCCAAGGAAAAGACAAGTGAGTAGCTGAGGGGGAACAGGGGATTCCAGATCTCGTGTTATGATATAAGGATGCCTGATTGCAAATCCAAATTTGCTGATGACTTTCGTTGTTGTTGTTGTTGGGCTTTGTTCTTCAGGTCTTTTATCAAAGAGTCTGTGTTTTTGTCACTGCCAGTTAGCTGGTGTCCATTTCTGCTGCTTAGAGAGCTTGTCCTCTAAGTCCTCTTTGGTACACTCAGGGGTAGGGGAACAAAAAAGGGCTTAGAATTAAAAAAAGGGCTGTGCCCTTTATTTTTCTCTCAGTAAAAAATATTTAATTGCTCACTAAAGAGCAATCTGCCTATTAATGCCCTCTGAGCGTTTATGAACCTTTTAATATATTAAATTATTTGGTATGGGGGAAAGCTGAGGTGTAAAGTGTTTAACTGCTTCCCTAGAGGTGCAAAATCAGTGGCAGAAAGAATTCAAGATGGATCTGCAGCTGTGTATCCAATTGCAGCTCCGTTCTCCATCTCTTGTTCTGTCATAGTCTTGTATCACTCACCACTGCTGCCTCAGTTGCTGTGTCAGAGGATATGGAGAGGAGAAGGTATTTTGGGTGAGAAGGACAGTGAGCAGAAATAAACATGTCTGATGGCTCACAGTCTGTATGGATATATAGGAGAAACACAGAAACGGGACTGATGGGCTGAAACCTGGGAGATTCCCTTGGCAGGAGCAGATGAGCAATCTGTGCTGCTGTGAGGTTGAACTCTTCAGGTAGTTCTGCAGAGAAGTAGGTTTAGAAAGCAAAGATATTCTTTGAGATCCTTTCCTTTTCCCAGCTTGTCCTTAAATCCTTAATGTCTTATTTTTAACTTCCTAATAACACACTAAGGTTTATCATTCCTGACAGCCTTCCAAGTATGATGGCAAGGAATCACACATGATTCATATTTGCCAATGTGTATTATTTTTCTACCACCAGCTGCTTGCCACTGTCAGCATTTTCCCTGTGTGTCTGCTTGTCAGGCCAGCACAGGTTAATCATAGGTTAATCTAGCTTCAGTGAAGTTCTGGGTCTGTGGCTCCCTGGTCTGCAGTGAGTCATTTTGGCAGATTGATATTTTTCACCATCACTGAAACCATCCCAAAACTTGGGAATTTGTTCTTGTGCAGATTGGATCATGTGATCATTCATGTGGGAGCACTGAGTCTGCCAGAGTCCCAGGAGCTGGTGTGTATATGATATGATTCCTTTTCGCTATGTGTGTAATAAACGCAAAGCAAATGTCCTTTCAGGTACTATCCCATTCTCTCTTTCACAGGCAAGACACGCAGCAGCCATAGGTGCTACTGGTATTGCTGTAATAGCCCCCTTCTTCTTCAAACCCACAAACAAAGGTGAGTAGGTGTGATTGCCACACCTGTTGAGGCCTTTTATATTGCCATCCAAATCTTCATCATAGATAAAGGATTAATGCCATGTTCTTTCTTTGGAAAACAGTCTGGTGATGATGTTTGTGCACCTGTTGTATCTGGTGCCATGCAAAACCTAGAAAAAGCATTTTTTAAAGAAGGGAGATATCAGAAATCTCCCAGTAAGTAGTGGGAAGGATGTCGTCTGTGATGTATTTTCCTAGAGTCTTGTAAAAAGAAGAGTTGCTTATGGAAACAGTAGTTAATTAGTCTGTCTTTTGAAAAGAGAATTTGGATTTCATACTTGATCTGGGCCACACTAGGAAGCAGCTGGTTTCATGCTGATGCTTTCTGGATACTGACCAAGTTGATAAACTGCTGGTACACGGGTGTGTATCAGCACACATTGCATATCACCTCTTGTTACTGAGGTGACCAGGTTTGGTTCTGTGAACCAACTTACAAATTGAGTGTTTTGCTTTTAATATAATAAGGCAAGAGGGTCAATGGAATTCTGGGCTGCATAAGGATGAGTGTGGCCAGTGGGTTGAGGGAGGTCATTCTCCCTCTCTACTCCGCACAGGTGAGGCCACAATTGGAATACTGCATTCAGTTCTGGGCTCCCCAGTTCAAGAGAGACAAGGAACTACTGGAGAGTTCAGTGTAGGGCAACTTGATATTGCACACAATTGATGCTGGTGAGACCACTTTGGCACTGGTCTTGTAGTTTGCGTGTGAGAGCATGCATGAGTTATATCTGGAAAAGAATGAGTGTGAGCACCTTCCTTAAGAGCTTCCTCTGAGTTTTGTTACATTTAATTTTTATCCCATGCAGGGTATTATATGATTGGCTGTGTATGGAATGCAAGCTGTAAATGGCCTCTCCATAGATCCTGGCTGCTGTGTATCTGAGCTGTCTTTCACTGGATTGTTTCCTTTCCCTATGGGAGCACTTGCTTGTTTTCTTCCAGATGAGCTGATTGCTTTCTTGCAGAAGGTTGCATCTGAAGCCCCTGCGGTTCCATTTTATTACTATCACATTCCTCCTCTGACGGGTGTGAAGAGTAAGTACTGCTTAGTCAGCTCTCCCTGAGCCCATAGGCTCATACCAACCTGGGTTATCCCAGAGGCTGGTGTGATGAGTCATGCTGGTGTGATACAGTAGTGTATGGCCTCTGCTCCTGCCACACACAAGCTGTAATGGAAAGGATCCTTTCTGAAAATGAGAGGTGAATCCAAGACTGGAAAGTAAGTTGAATTCCTCTTAATTGGAAAAAACATCCCAGTTTATGAGTACTGAACTACTGGGACAGAGGAGGTGATGCTGACCATGGCTTTGCAAGTACTGTGGACCAGGATAGGTAATTGTCTTTGATAACCGTAGTTGAATCCTGATTTTTTTGCAAGAGGGTGACCACTAACTCTCCTTGTGTACATTGACCGCATTTGATGTGTGAAACCACAGTGCTTCTCAAGTCATATTATTTAGCAGAGGAATGAGGAATAGAATACAGATCTTCAGTTATTTGCTCTAGACATTAGATTAAGTGATGTTTCTGGATGCATGAATTTATATTTATTCTTAAATATGTTATTACTGTACATTCCTAAATTTTCATTTACCCAGGGTTTTTCCCTTCTGATCTGGTAAAAGAAATCCTTCAAAGAGAATGGAAAGATGCCTTTGTATAACTCTGAGAAATAGTCACACTGAAATTGTCTTATTGGTTGTTTTAGAGCTATATAGTTTACTAGGCTCAGGCCAAAAGCGAACAACTTGAAAAAATTAAGTCTCCCTCTTGGTGACAAGACAGGGAAATCTCCCAGAATGGGGGTGTGTTTCTTCATATGAGATTGCTGTTGTGCACAGTTCGTGTTGAAGAGTTGCTGGATGGAATAAAAGAGTGGATCCCCACCTTCCAAGGTGTGAAGTTCAGTGACACAGACCTCTTGGACCTTGCACAGTGTATAAACAAGAATGAAAGAGAACAGTTTGCATTCCTTTATGGGGTGGATGAGGTAAGAGGCTCCTCTTAAAAGGTATTTCTTCTATGGCATTTTTTTGCTTCAGCCCTGGGCAAGAAAAGAAACCCCAGAAATTCAGTGCCAGGTAGTTTTGCTGCTCCCTCCCACCACACCTTTTTTTTTTTTTTTTCCCCCTTTATTTTGTTACGTGAATTAAAAATGTATTTTGTTTTTTTTTTTCTCCCCCCACCCCAAACTAGCAACTGTTGAGTGCGCTGGCAATAGGGGCAGATGGAGCAGTTGGAAGGTCAGTATGGCTTGGACTCCTTCCCTTTGACACACACATGGTATTGATGGATCTTCCACTGGATCGACACAGTATTTCTCTTAACTATCTTCTGTCACCACAAGGGAGGATTTTGCAGGGTAGGGCTGTACAGTAGCAATCACAGCTAAACTAGCTCCAGTGCTAATGATGGGATAGTTGTATAACCTGGGATCTCAGATTATGTTTGTTTGGGTGATTATTGCTGCAGTCTGCAAACTGACTCAAGTTTTTAACATATTTCTTTATCCTCATGGCAACTTTTAGAAGTAGAGAATCACTTTAATCTTAATTATATGGGTAAAGGAACCAAAACCCAAAGAGGCTAAAATCATTAGTTCACATGGGAAGTTTGTGAGGAAGATGGCTCTGCTGGGTCTTCTGCCCCTCGTATCAGGCTGCTTAGATGAATTTCTGTGTGATACCTGTGTTCTTGTGTAGATGATCCATTAAATGAACACGCAACTGGAAAATTAAGTGATTGGCTTTCCGTATTGCCTTGTTTTGTCTTTCTATTTTTGATTATGAAAAGCAGTTCCATTTGGAGAAAATTTGAGAAGCAAAATCTCCTCTCTAAGCTCTTCCTTAGGACTTGGTATACGTAGATGCTTGACAGCATAAACCACACAAAGATTGCATGAATCTCTATCATAGTAGTGACATTTTTATAATATCAACAGCAAAAGCCTGCAGCTACTTCTTTTGTTTCAGTGGTTCTAAGCTTCTCCTTTGCATTTACTGATTCTATTTTTTTGTTTTGTTTTGTTTTGTTTTGTTTTGTTTTGGCAGTACTTACAACTATTTAGGCCAAAAAACCAATCTGATGTTGCAAGCCTTTACAAAACAAGACCTTGCACTAGCACGGAAGTATCAGGTATAATATCTTCACTGTGCCTTCTAGGAGCAGCTTGCTTTCTCCTCTACCTGTATGGGAGCTGTTTTCCATGTGGTTTTGTCATCCATACCCTAAGGTAGCTTTAGTAAAGCAAACTTCTTTCAGATCTTTCACCTTTTTTCTTGAACAGGTGCACAATGGCCAAGCCCCTTGACTAGGAATACTCTGAGGATACCTTACATAATGTAGGACAGAAAACTGTCCCAAATCACTCTGCCTTGGACCCCTCTTGGTCTTGGGCACCTTGAAGATTTGTGTGGAGTTCTGAGAAATTAGTATACAATCTGCAACCAGTGTTTTTATGGGACATTTGAGGCATCCTTCTTTTGCTTTAAAATAGAAGTGACTGCAGGATGAAAGTCTAAAAGGTGATCTGTTCTGGGAAGTCTCTTCACTCTCACAGAACACCCTAAGTTGGAAGGGATCTTAGGGATCATCTGATCCAACTTTTCTTGGCAAAAAGCAGTCTAGACAAGATGGCCCAGCACCTTGTCCAGCTGAATCTTGAAAGTGTCCCAGTGTTGGGGAATCTGCTTCTTCCCTGGGGAGATTATTCCAATGGCTGATTGTTCTCATTGTGAAAATTTTTCCTCTTTTCTCCAATCAGAATTTCCCCTGGAGTAACTTGTACCCATTGCCCTTTGCCTTTTCCATGTGACTCCTTCTGAAAAGGGAGTATCCACTAGGCAGTGGATATTCAGATTTGTAAACCTTTAGAATGTGATATGAGAGTTGTCCGTGTTCACTGACTACTTGCAGTGAGGGACATCTTGAACATGAAGGACAGACTGAGAGGAAATAACAGTTTTCTTACATGTATCCCTCCTTCCCCAATTCCAATGTAATTCAATTAGTATTTCCCATAGGCTGGCCAGGTGACCAAGGGCTTTTCACAAAGCTGTGCAGCAATTGTATGAGATGTAAATATTGTATTAGGTCTAGATACTTTTACATCTTAAAATTTGAAGGAATTATTAAAACTACTGTCTGTCTTTTCTAGTTTCTCACTGGGGAATTTCTCAGCTTTGTCATCAAACTGGGTAAGTCCTGCACTGCCTTCCTCCCTTGTTATATCTAAAACCACAGACTCGGTACTCCAGAAACTCATGTTGCTGTGCCCTCAGAACTTCCTTCCTGAAAGATTCCACAGTGAAAAAATGGTGTGTCTACTGTTTCCCAACCTAGTAGCAGCTGGGAGTTCAACAAAAGGAGCTGACCAAGCATCCCCAACAGATTCCACTCTCGCTTCCTTCCTTTTTCTGTGTAATCTCACAGCTTTAAAGCTTTGACTTTGATTTTCCCTTTTTCTTATCCTGACTCTTTCTGTGGGTCTTTTTTTCTTCCCGTTCTCTCACCAAAAGTCCATTTCTAATTTCTTTAGAGAGTAATTTTCCCAAAATGATGGTGCTCCAGTAGGAAAACAGCTTTGATACTTATCTGCCCTGCCTTGCTATAATATAAGAGTAACTCTGTTCAAGGCTGTGCAATGCCAAAGCATTTTAAAATGGAATAATTTTTAGAAAAAAATCCCAAGTTTTAATATAAAAAGCAATTAAAATCAGCCAAGTCAGAGTAGTGTAGGGAGAGGGAATCAGACATTTCATGGCTTTCACTTAATGAAGAGAACTGTTTGCTGTGTTTTTCTATACATATGCAAGCCCCAGTGAATCTAGCCACGTTTTAGTGCTTGGTTTTATTGCTTGAATTAAAAGTCAGAGGAAATGCATCATTATTTAGCCTTATAGATAAAGACTCAAACCAGAGGTACCTCAGGACACTTGAGTTATGGCATATAAATGCCTCCTGAAGTTCCCCATGGTTGTGTAAGCTGGAACCCAATGTCATTGTTACATGTTGGCAGGATATTACTGCTTCCAGGGCTTGGCTTTGTTGGAGAATAGCTATGAGGCTGCAAACATTAGGTTGCTGTGATGATGAATTAGCTGGGATAGCCCAGCCTACCAGTGAAGCCAAGTTTGAAGTGGCCTGATTTTTGCTTGGTTTACTGATGGAGGACTCGTGCCGTCTTTTCTATTGTCAGGCGTGGCAATTGCATGGCAATACATTTTGGCAAGGAGAAAGGAACACACATACAGCCCTGGTTGTCTGTAAAACTGACACAGTAGTTTGTAAAGTGCATGTCTAAGAAAATAGTCTGCTTGGTATCTTTGGGAAGGAAACAATAATACCATAATATATAAATAAAAGTAATAAGTAGCTGTTATTTTTACTGTAACATCTTTCCTGCTGGCAAGTATTAGCACCTCTTCTTAGTTACACTGTTTGTACTTCCACAAAGGGCTTAAAGCCTGGTTTATGCCAGATTACACAAGAAATCTATGTTGCTGCTTTTTTGTACACCTGTATAGAGACTGCTGTAAGCAAAACAATCTGTAAATGACTTGATTTTGCTTTTGTCACCCAGGTTTTGGTGTTGCACAGACTAAAGCTATAATGACTTTAGTTTCTGGCATTCCCATGGGACCTCCACGGCTTCCACTTGTTGGTGCCTCTGAGGAATTCATCGCCAAGGCCAAAGCCAAGCTGAATAGCATTGTTTGGCCTGATGGTGACTGACTTCCATAATCACTTCCATGATTATCTGGGATTCACTGGCACTTGGCACACTCCCCATGTGATGGGCTGTGATTTCATTCAGGGAATTGGCAATGTGCCCGAGCCCCTTCCTGTAAGGGGTGGCTTTGTTGGTGCACATGTAACCACACTTTTCTGTACCTTTATTCTGCTCCCCTGGAGCTCTGCACATCCCAAGACTAGCTGGTATCTCTTAATAAAAAATTCCAAAAGCAAATTTTCCCATGTTGAGGGATCCTGACAGATCCTGGAGGATCTGTCTCTACCGTCCCTCCAGCTAAATCACGTTTTGTCCTCTCCCTTCATAAGTATCAGCAGCACTACAGCGTGTTTTTAAACACAAGTATGACACTCTCTAGTTGCTCAGACTGGTATTTTACTGTTTGACACAAAGCCATTGGAACACTATGTGAAATCCAGTTTCCATCTGATCTCATTGTATTTGTACATCTTTGTTTAATGCAAAATTTTAGAATAACTTTTGCAACAGAAAGCTTTTAGATCTCCAGTGAGCAGATATTTCTTCATCTTTTTCCTTGTGACAAAAATAAACCCAGAGTTGAACTGCACAACTCTCTGTGCTGCAATGCAGAATACTGTCTGACATGTTAGAAAGTCACCTACTGTCAGATTGGAAGGTGCTCTTTTCTACCCTGGGCTTACACCTCTCCACCAGCTTGAGATCTTGTCTGACAGTTACAAGTGTCTGACAAATGTCAGGTCCCGTGCCCTCTGCTGCTCAGCCCTTACCTCCTGACAGTGTTTCCGCATGCAAAAGTGATCCCATGGGATGTTTGGAAGCAGAAAAGAGAGAGGGATAAATAGTGAGGCATGTCACTAACTTTTCATCACACCAGAGTGTGATAAAAATCTACTAACTTCCTCTTGCTATGTAACCACTGAGCAATAAATACACAATTGATAAAAGCTTCTTTTTCTTTTTCCCTGAATTTTTAAGAAATTTAGGAAAGCTGATTATCGGTGTGACAGTGTGTTTCCCCCTACCCCCAACCTGACCTTTCTGACTGTAACACTGCCCTGTGGTGGTCATAAAGGGTGCATCGAGGTGTGATGGCTCCATCTGGCTCAAAAGTGGTTTCAGGGGGACAGGTAACAACACGATAGCCAAGGGCTAATGAGCAATGTGCCTGCCTAATCACAACACTGGTGCTGTCATCAATATGCAAATACAACTATAAGTCAATCGTCTTACCCCCATAAACAGCGGGCAGGCCAAGAGCCCTCCTGCATGGTGGTGGGCTGCAGGCCAGCATCTCCCCTTGAGTAAGGATACCTCAGGGTTCTTTCTCGAGATTCAAAGACACCTTGCCACAACAGATCCTTGGTAAGTGAACTAACAGCACGCTAAACTTTGAAATCTTAGCTAAGTGGGAGAAAGGACTGACTGGGCATTGCTAATCCTTTAAACTATTGCCCAAGTCTGGGGCTGGGATTGGATCCAGCCACACAGGGCCTCCTCTGGGGAGCCTGGAAAACAAGGGGGGGGGTCTTCCCGAAACCTGGGCTTGGGGTGGCTCTGCCCCGCGGGAGGCCGGCG
>VZRU01010649.1:41286-76972 GCA_013398155.1 Pedionomus torquatus
GAGGTGGAGGCCGGGGGCGCGTGGGCAAGCCCGTGTAGGGGGGAAGGTGGTCGTTTTCAGCCAGAGCGTCCAGGCTTCTTGTGCAATGGACGCGGTGGGTTTGTGAGAGCGAGGCAGCCTCCCGTGGCGCTCCTGCCACGAAAAGGGCTTTTTCCGAAGGGTGACGTGTGTGTTTGCACCGGACACGAGGCCCTTCTTGCAGTTAAAATTGTCGTCAAAGGGTGCTGCGTGTCACCATCCTGAGGGGCTTCGGCCCTCCCTTGGACTTGCGTGGAAGCGTAGTAGAAAATTCCTGTTGGAGTGGGTGCTGGTCTGTGCGCTGCCGTGCTGGCTGTTCCTGCCTCCGTACGCTGTGGGTGCGCCAGCCCAGAGCTTTGAGTTCGTGTTGGCTCTGAGAATGAGCTGATGTGAAGTGCTGGGCCATGTGCAGAATGGGTTAGCTCATAAGTGATGCCGTAAGTTTGCACTAAATGCCTTGGAATTGTCATTATACCCTTTGTTCCCCACATTGTATACATACCCCACTGTATTGGGTATGTTGATGCTCTGGGAGCATCTGTAAGAAACTTCATAGCTGAAGGGATAGATGTCACCAAAACATTCTCTTTTGCTGGTCTTCAGTCTGGTATGACAGCTATGAATCCAGTACAGTTACTGTTCTATTGGTGATACTGTTGTCCTGGTAGATTGGTAGTCTGCTGGAAATGGAAGCTCGTTTGGAACCTGTTAAGCAAAATACTGGCAGAGTGTGGTGTTTGATGAGTGTTAGCTACCAGTGTGGTTCAGCACTGAGGGACAAACACAGTTACCGGCATACAAAAATGTGGTTGGGACTGGCTGAAATGTTTATATGCAAGTATACTTAACTTTTTAAACTTTTTTTTTTAAGA
Source organism: Pedionomus torquatus (assembly GCA_013398155.1). Taxonomy (NCBI): domain Eukaryota; kingdom Metazoa; phylum Chordata; class Aves; order Charadriiformes; family Pedionomidae; genus Pedionomus; species Pedionomus torquatus. The sequence continues at coordinate 42,177 of VZRU01010649.1, forward strand.
ACCAGTAGCTCTAGTAGAAAGCTGTTCACATGGTTGGCAGGGTGAAGAGTGGAAATCAGAAGTGCTGGAAAACTGCTTAAGTGAAGCTGAAATTAAATGGAGTTGCTGATCGATTGTAAACATAAAAGAAGGGCAATAGCTGTCTAAGAGGAGGAGTGATTGTTGCAGAAAAGCAGGTGTCTGGTCAGTCTGAATTTTGACTAAACTCCCTGTGGTCAAGTTTTGTAGCAGCATGTCAGGGAAGCCAGCAGGATGTAAGGTTGCTTCTCTGAAGTTTTTCTCCAAGTTTATGAAATGCATTGCGTTGCACTGGCTGTAATAACATAGAACTACGGTAGAGGACATGCAAGCTCATGCCTGTCCTTACTGGTTGAGGGCTTAGGATTAAGGAAGGTTGAGGAAAGTGAACCTCGGCAGAGCTTGCTGCTGTATACTGGCAGTATCCCTTCCTACACTGATTCATTTTCTTCAACAAGCTTTTCTGAAATACTTATGCTCTCTGAGGAGGGACTGTGGGTGTTTTCTTTAATAGGTATAAAGTATTCCTTCAAAACCTACAGAAATGCAGCTAAAATTGTGGAGTGACGATACTTAGTAATAATATTTTTCCTGTGCTTATTAGTAACTGAAATTTGGTGTTTCAGTCAGTGTTACTGTTTTTCAAAATCCATTCACTTGTACGTGCCACAGATCTGTGTTTTTATTTGCAGGTTCGAGTGGAAGGCTTTAACTATGTTGGCATGGGCAATTCCACTAACAAGAAAGACGCGCAGAGCAATGCTGCTCGAGACTTTGTCAACTACTTAGTGCGGGTGAATGAAATGAAGAAAGAGGAAATTCCTGCTTTTGGAGTAAGCTGCTCTTTCTCCTTATCAAAGGCTAATCTTCAATTGCAGTGCTCTGCATCCAGTTGCATTTCATCTCTGGAGTTCAATTTAGCTCCTGCGTGAAGAAGGCTGAATGTGCAGGACTTTTGCTTGCAGTGCTGGACAACTGTGATATGTACAGTGGATGTTGTAGGGTTATCTGGTAAAAACAGCTCGTGTTAGTCTGCATAAGTGGTGAGGCTGAGGAGAATTTGGAGTACCTGTAAAGTGCAGCCTGACTTTAAAAGTGCTGAATAATAAAACCTGACACTGGTAGTTGTTTTAAATGCATGTTACGATACATAATTCTAAGTCCTTCAAAAAAATAAAATAACAAAAGAAAAAATAACAGCCAGGCACTGAGAATTTGGCATTTTTTAAATCATATAAACTTTCTGCCTTAGCTCCCCATGTGTGTAACAGCATCACTGCTTTTCATGATGTTCTGTGAACTGTGTGAGTATCAGCAGTGACTGTCACATAAAAGCTGAGGAGGAGGCTAACTCTGTCTTTACAGCAATTTCAGAGAACAGTTGATAAAGCATGAAGCCAGAGGTTATAAAATACATAGTTTGATCAGTAGAAGCAGTGTCCCTGCCTAATTAGTGAGGTGAAGCCCTATGGTAACAGCGTTTCTGGTGTACCAGTCAGTTTTATGGCAATGCAATGTTCTGCATGGCTGGGTCCTAAAATAATTGTGGGTAGCATGTTCTGTGTTTGGAATAAAGCAGAGATCATACGTTCAGTTATCAGTTTTGATACATGTCTCAAAAAAGGGAAGAATTCAAATTGTAATGATTAATCATCATTTTGTCATTTCCTAAAAGTATTAATGATTCCTTACAGCAGTTGTTTTTTGTTTGTGTGTGTGTTCACCAAGTATGTTTGTTGATATGTGATAGGTACCAGTATCTGTTATTTTACTGTGGATGCTGAAGCAGTTGATTTTATGATTGCTAAACTTCAGTAAGTCAGAGCTACTTTGTTGCTTGGTAATCTTTCTATGGAACACCCACAAAAAGCCGAGTATTCAGCAATTGCATTCCTTTCAGGAAAGAAGTGTTACTGTTGGGAGTTACTACTGAGCATAACTCTTGCATAATGATGCAGGATCTCTTTAAATTGCCTGAGCAGTTTTCAGACTAAAACGTAGATAGACTTATTCTGTACAAATGTGCTAATATTTCCTTTCCTTCTCTCCACTAGCCGGTGGCTGGTGATACCCCTGATGGCCATGAAGCATCTAGAGATGTTACTGGTTCCAGTACTACTTTGGGTGGACCTCTTCCTCCACATTTGATTCTAAAGGCTGAAATGGGTAAGACTGAGAAAATGCTAATTTACATCTATGTGCATGTATATATACATAATGCGTATAGATTTGTATATGCTTTTTTCTTCTCCCAGATAGCATAATTCCTGTAGACAGAAGACAGTTAGAAGTCACTGTAGCTTTGAGGCAGAGGTGTGAATGACTGTGTGAGATCTGAGGGTTTGGCTCTCTCCTGTTGAGATTGCCAGGCAATACCTCTCCATTGCTAAGAATTTGTTTGGGGAGAGTTAATTGGTTTCTGTTTGTTTGTTTTTCCATGTGGTAGGCAATGGCCCAGGTGCAGCGCCTGGAAGCTCTGGCAATCCTGGAGCTCAGTGGGATCGGGGTGCAAATTTGAATGATTACTATTCTAAGAGAGAGGAGCAAGAACTGCAGGCAGTAAGTCATTCTATGTAATTCTCCTTTTGTTCTTAACTAGGTATCTTTCACTCCCTTTCATTTGTTATTTGCACTTAAAATCAAGCTTGCAGGTTTTTTTTTGATGTTTTGCTGTTGGTTTTAGCTTAAGTTGTAGGTTTACCTGCTGACTTTTAACAAAGGTAACTTGCTTAAACTAAGAATAAAATAAATCACTTTGGATACTGTGAATGTCCAATTGTTTGTATAAACACATTTTTTTGTAAAAATAGGGAAATACTGAGGACATTTTTGCATTTTTTTTTTTTTTAATGCCTCAGTTATTTTATAGCATCTAGACAAGTAATTGAAAAGTTTTGTAAGACCGTTTAAAACTGAAGTCTGCTAGAAACCAGGAAACGATACTTTTTTTTTCCAATATTAGACCTCGGAGTCAGAAGTGGACTTAAATGCTGATCTTCATGGGAATTGGACCTTGGAAAATGCTAAGGCACGCCTGAACCAGTTTTTCCAAAAGGAGAAGATTCAGGAAGAATATAAATACACTGAAATGGGGCCTGATCACAACAGGTTTGGTAGTTTTAGTCACTTTCTGTGTATAAAGTATTAGAAGTATTTTCAGTGACAGTGGCTAACCTCACCTATGTGCAGTGTGCCATAGCGCTGTTTCAGAAAGCAGTGTTCTTTCCCAGGAGCAAAACCAACCCTAAATCTTGAAACAGAGTTGTGAGCCTTGGTGCTGAGATCGGAGTGATTCTGAAGAAACTTCTGCCCGATATTTTTCACAGACGTGCAGCTTCTAAAAAAGATTGCTGTGCTCTAGCTGACTGTTGAGGTGTCAGTTTGAGTGGAAAGAGCACTCAATTGCTTGTGCTAATTGTATGACTGTAGTTGCCTTTGTACATTTTGAGCAAGTCTTAATGCTCACATTTGCTTACATAGAAAGAAATGTGCTTTAAGGCCGGTCTATTTATATTTTTATTATAACTAGCTTTTTTGGCACTGGAGTCATCTACTGGAAAAATGAGTTTGGCAGAATCTTCCTAAAGTTTTAAGGGTCTTAAATTTCAGTTGAAACCAGCTGGGTATTAGTCTTTTTTGACTTTCTGTCCATTCCATCAGAAAATCTACACGTATTTCTCCCACATGAAATTAATGCATAACAGATCGTGCATAAATAATTGATAGTTTTGATTTTTTTGCTCCTGTTTGGAATAATCTTTACAAATCACCAAAACTTCAGGACAGTCTATTATTTCTTGTGAAATATAATTATGTGTTGTGGTCAGTAACAACAGCCTGCTGCAGCTGGATTCTTATTGTTGGGTTTTGAGATTTTTTTTTTTTTTTTGCACTACATAAATTTGTTTTCTATGAGAACATCTTTTTCTTTTTTAGGCCATTTTCTTATTATAGTCTTCCAAGAGAGTCTCACTTGCAGGACCTCTGGTATTCTTTTGTTGTTAAGTCTTACAAACGCTTAGAACATCTGAAATATGTGCATTGGTGTCAGAAAGTTCTAAATTCTCATTTAAAACCTATTTTCAAGTCAACTCACGTCCATTTATGTTTCCAAGCAAGGACATTTCTTTCCCTTAAATGAGTAGCATAAAAAATTAATTTGTACAGTATTAGGAATTTTAAACGTGCTTGTTGGAGATGTTGTTCCTGAGCTCTTCTTTTATTCTAAAACTTGCAGATTATTTCTGCAGCACATTTTGTTAGGCCTTCTGCAGGTAAAAACATTAAGCCCCACATATTTAAATGCATATAGTCTTGAGCAGAATGATCTGGCTACAGATGACAGTATGTTTCTCAGCCCATTCAGAGTTCTTCCAGAGAGCATTTTAGAGTTTTGTGATTTAATATATCTGGCAAAGCTTGTGCGAATTGCTCTGGATGAAATAGCAGAAGGGGGATCTAACAATCTGCTGCAATGCATTGGATAGGCATGAAACAATTCTAATGTGTTCTAGTGGTCATTGAGAGAGGGCAAACTGTAGGATTTAATCCTTTTGGTATGTATAGCAGGAGAAGAATAATCTAAGACATTTTTTGATTTTTGAGAACACAAACGAACCCCAATTAAATTACTGTTTTTTTCTTTTTAAAAAAAATATCTGTTGCTATGTGTTTTACCAGTCTGATATTTATTTTATTTTATTTTTAAATAATGATATTTGTAACAAATTTCAGTGTTGCTCTCAGACTTTTTCAAGAAAAAATGTATTTCGTTATCAATTAATCATAGTCACATGGTATAAGAACTTAGTAATAGCTGGGCAATTTGGATTTGGAAACACAACAGGAGAGTATAAATTGTAAATATAAACATAGCTCTCCCAATACACAAAGTATGAACTAAATACTAAGGGATGGGATGTGGCTTTTCTCAGTTGGGATTCCATCAGTAGTGCCTTTGCCTGCTCCTGCTGAAGGTGGTAGCGGTGAGTGACACCAAAGATCTGTATGTGTTCACACATGGGCTGCTGAGGCTGTGCTAAATAATCACGTGGGATTCTGCTGCAAACTGATTTTTGGTGTTGCTGTTCTCCCCTTAGGTGGAGGAGAATGAGATTGAATGCTGACTATAGGCCTGGCTGAGAAACATACTGTCATCGGTGCCTTAGTTGGCTGTTGTGTCCCTGAAAGCCAGTGGCCTTTGACCCATGAAGCCACTGTGCCAGAAGGTCAGTTCACTGGTAGTACAGGAAGGAGTTCTAACTTGAAATTTAAATCCCTCATTTAACTTTTTTTTGCTTGTTTGTTTACAGCAAGAAATCAAGGACACAGATGCAAGGCTCTGCCTGCAGCTGTGGAAGTACCAAGGCATAGTTTTCAAAGATGATCCTAGCCTGATAAAGCCCAGTCATACATCTTGAATCACTTTTGCCAGTTTAAATCTTGACTTATAAGAATTCGGCTTTCATTTTTAATTTGTGCAAGTACATGCTTAGATTTGTGATTCTTAAAATCATGGATCTTGGCTTCCATTGTCCTCTGTTGACGTAGGTCTTTCTCATTTTTTTTAAACCTAAATTAATATACCAGATGACCTTTTAAATGATTTGGTTACATGCCTACTAGGCAAGCTATTACATTTGCTGTGCAGAGTTACTTTTGAATATATGCTGTTCCCAGAGTATGGCAAAAAGGGCTTCATGAAAAATGAAGAATTCTGTCTCCTTCTGTGCAGATCTGTTCAGTGTTCTTTGACAGAATGCCCTGGTTTAGTTTTGTCTGTGCTCTGAGCTGGCAGAAAGTGTGGCAAAAACCTGGGCAGCTGTATTAAGTTTTGCATCTGAGTTAATAAACACAGGCTACTAGTGGGTTACCTAAGTGTAATGTGGGATGCAGTTGATGGTAGAATGGGATAATATGGTAATGTGCAGAGTAGAGGCGGACTCTCACCTCCTGAGTCCTGCTCACCACATTGTTCCTGATAGAGGCCAGGATGCTGTTGGCCTTCCTGGCTACCTGGGCACACTCTTGGCTCGTGTTCAGCTGATGGTCAACCAACACCCCCAGGTCCTTTTCTGCCAGACAGCTCTCCAGTCACTCTTCCCCAAGCCTGTAGCACTGCATGGTGGTGGTGTGACCTAAGCGCAGGACCCAGCACTTGGCCTTATTGAACCTCATCCCATTGGCCTCGGCCCATATGTCCAACCTGTCCAGGTCCTTCTGCAAAGCCTTTTTACCCTCAAGCAGGTAATAATGTGGTTTTAAATGTCAATGTTGAGCGGTGGCATTTGCAGGACTCTTCTTAACCGATCTTCTTATTCTATTGATGGCAAGTTTGTTACTTAATACCTTGGGATTAAGGGGGCTAAAAGCAGTGATGTTTTACCTTGGCCATTCATAAGCTGAGGGTCTCTGACTGAAGACACAGAGATCTTTGCCTAGAAAAATTAGAAAAGAGTGGCTATTTTTACAGTGTCAGCTATTGATAATTGTACCTTTGTGTTCTTTCTTTCTCTTACAGGAGCTTTATTGCAGAAATGAACATTTATGTGAAGCAGCTGGGCAGAAGTAAGTGCTCCTATATACTTTTTATTTTGACAAGAGATGGGTTTTGGTACAAAGGGCCATACTCATGGGTACAGACTTCTGTAATTAAGTGTTGGAGTGACTTCCAGAGGTGAAGGTTCGTGTTTGTTTCCTGATGTGAGATTTTTTTTTTCTGTGTACTGTGCTTGTTGTGTTTTGTTGCTTGTTGGTTACATGCTTCCACTAATTTTTCTTCTCTGCACAAAGAAATGCTTGTGAGAGAGGGTGAGTTTTGTTTGTCTTAATTACTTGTTCTTCATGTGTCTGAGAAACGCAGGTGTCTAATATGTTCCAGGGCAGTAGGCATGCTGCCTATACCGTGCCCATTTATGTAGAGCTTGCAAGGAAATTTGTACAATTGCTAGGTGATATACGATAATCGTACTTCCTTAGACACCAAATGCAGAAAAAACTTGACAGGAGTTCCCTAGGAAGTCAGTAAGTAACTTTACACAGTTAGCGTAAGTCAGCTGCTAAGGGAATCTGGTTGGATTTTATGTTGTAACTCTAGATTTATCAAGATTTGAGGCTCTTTCCATGAAACGTCTTCTGTGTGACCAAAACACAAAGCCCATTTCCGAGTACTATCTTCTGTGGAAGCTGTTTGAATTGTCAGCCGCAACAGCTCTGAACTTTGTGTGCTGCAGGGATTTTCAGCCGTGAGCATGGATCAAACAAAAAGCTGGCAGCACAGTCCTGTGCACTTTCCTTGGTTAGACAGCTCTACCATCTTGGTGTCATAGAACCTTATTCTGGACAGACAAAGAAAAAAGGAGAATCGGTGAGTTTCATAGGAGGGTCAGAAATTGTTTGCATTTTCATAACGCAAGTTATCTTATAAATATCTTTATCTTATGAAGATGAGTGAGTGAAAGTTTGCTCCAACTGTTTAACACCTTAGGAGTTAATAATGATTTTGATTCTGTAGATGAGTGACTGTTTCTGGTCTGGCCAGTGATTTGGATCAGAAATATAACTTCATGTGTATGTGAATGGAGAAGTAAACTAGTCTTACAGCATATCAAATGAAATAGTATTTGTAATAAATGCTTTATCCAGTATAAATTTCCCAGAAGCTTAAATACTTCTGTTTATGCTACAGTTTCGGGTATTTGATTTCATTCTCTGGCGTGTTAGCATTTTTTTTGGAATTTAGTTATAAGTTTGGGAATGTTTTCCTCTGAAAGTGAATTCAAATATTTAAAAGTGTTCTTTAGATTCTTGTTGGATGACAAGTTGGCAAAATGTTTCAAAAATGTGAATTTTGAACTGATGGTACTCTTTGACCTTGTTTCATTAGCAACTATTTGATGGTTCAGTGTGCTCTCTGGTAGCCTGCATTTCTGGCTTCAGTTGTCTGTCTTTTTGTGTATATCAATGTGTAGTTTTTAAACATTTAATAGGTGGAACCCTTTGAAGTGTCATTGTCTTCTCACTTAGAGAATCAGCTGCAAAACATTGTACGGGAACTGTCTCTGGAGATTGTGCCTTTGGTGAGTGTGTGGTTCGGATACTACAGCATTTAACATCAGGCCTGCTTGTTTAAGAAAACATTTATCTTTCTTTGCCCACTTTGCTTTTGTATTCACAGCCTGAAGATCCCAGTAATCCAGTTTTGATCAATGTTGGAAAGTTGGCCCATTTTGAACCATCACAAAGACAAAGTCATGTAGGAGTTGTTCCATGGTCACCACCTCATTCCAACTGGAACCCTTGGACCAGCTGCAATATTGATGAGGGTCCTCTGGCCAACGTAAGACAGCTCAGAAAATTGATTTGCTATTTATTTTCCCCATGCTTTCGGAACTTTTAAATGCTTTTTTCCCCAGGATTTAAAGTATGAGCCATTCCAAAAGAGGAAACAATCCACTGATAAAATTTCTTCCCTTTTTGACTTGGAAGAAGGGAGTCTTTCCATTGGTAGGAGTTCTTTGTTTTATTTACTTAATGTTTTATGAGGTTCTTGAGCAGGAGTGTCTTGGATGTCCCACATCTTTGCTTTGTTTCACTTTTTGCCCACTATTGTGCAACCCATACAAAGTTATAATCAAAATTACAAGGTGAGCATACGGGCACTTAATTTATAATTTGCTAGCTTCTCTTTCCCATATTTCCATGCTGGGACTTTTTTTTTCTGGGAGGAGAAGTTGCTCCAAGCTGGTGTCGCTATGTAGTCAGCCAGTTTGCTTTTATTTTTCGGTCATTTCTAGTCCCATAGAGCAGGTGAAGAGCAGCAATATGGCATGATAAAATGAGGAAGAAGGGAAGAAATACTAGGTTGCTGAGTTCAGAGGCATAATTTGGGCACTAGTGTAACCTGGTCAGAAAAGACTTTCAGGGCAGGAACTTCAGTTTCCTACAATAGGGAACCAGACTACTTATGACAAAAATAATAACTTAATACTTTTTTTGACTGCTTTTTTTTCTATAAATGACATCAATTTAACATCACTATATATTCATCAAAAAAATACAGAACTGATGCAAATTTGAGCATTGCTACTTTAAACACATAACCAATATATTTACGGATCTTGCAAGTTAAGTTGGCTTTAAATCTCATTAAAATTTCTATGTACTAGTCATGGTGCAGTTAACTTACTTTCAGTAAAACCAATTAGCCCATTGGTAACAAATTCAAATGTCTTTAAAATTCTTAGTTGTAATACAAGACTTGCCTGATAAATTTCCCTTTCTGCTCACTTTTCCCTATTCAGCTCCTCTTCTGCAGCTGATTATGTGCTTACGTTATCTCATTCCATACATTTAAAAACTCCTGTCTGAATGATCATTGAAGTATCTCATTGGCTTACTGCTGAATAGAGTGTTTCTCAAGCAGTTAAAGTATTTAAATTTAAACACTTATTCTTTTTCAGTATTTTGGCTCTTTCTGGAAATGTCTTTGAGAATGGCTGTTGTAATAGTTAAGTCACTGGAATGGATGAAATAAAATAGCTTATAGGCGTAACTGGTTTCATGAGGTTAGTTAGGAAACTGTCCTTTTGCTGATATTTGTAATCACTATGTTGGTGTGAGTGATTTTTATACTGAATTTGTGACATATAAGCAGAGGGGTCAAAAAGCCTCTGAACAATGTCTTGTGTTTACAGCTGACTCCAGAGCAAATAAGTATGGATTTGAAAAGTGATTTCATGTACCGTTTGGAGCAGGATGAAGAATTGCAAAGGGTAAGTGTGCTTCCTGTGATACAGCTTGCTTGTGCTAGTCTTTTTGTTTTCCAAAGGAGGTTAAGTGTGTCATATACAAAGTGTGTAAGACTGGTTATCAATAGTAATATGCACCAAATTTTTAGGAGTGCTGAATGTTACACTGGGATGGATGCGGGTACGTGTTGAGCTGTGTAAAGGAAAACATACAAAGTAAGATTTGTTCTTACACAGTTTTTCCTTTTCATAAGGAGTACTGTGTCCAGCTCTGGAGTCCTCAACAGAGAACGGATATAGAACTGTTGGAACAGGTCCAGCGGAGGGCCACAAAGATGATTAGAGGGCTGGAGCACCTCTGCTATGAAGACAGGCTGAGGGAGCTGGGGCTGTTCAGCCTGGAAGAGAGAAGGCTCTGGGGAGACCTTATAGCAGCCTTCCAGTATCTGAAGGGAGCCTACAGGAGAGCAGGAGAGGGACTCTTTGTCAGGAAGCTTAGTGATAGGACAAGGGGGAATGGTTTTAAACTAGAAGAGGGGAGATTTAGATTGGATATTGGGAAGAAATTCTTTCCTGTGAGGGTGGTGAGACACTGGAAGAGGTTGCCCAGAGAAGTTGTGGATGCCCCATCCCTGGAAGTATTTAAGGCCAGTCTGGATGGTGCTTTGAGCAACCTGGTCTAGTGGGAGGTGTCCCTGCCCATGGCAGGGGGGTTGGAACTCGATGATTTTCAAGGTCCCTTCCAAGTCTAACCATTCTATGATTCTGTGATAAGCAAAACCTGTGTAGAACAGCGAGGCAAAGTACGCACGTGTAGCAGATGAGTTTGGTTTTTGGAAATGTGCTGGGTTATTTTTTTTCTTTTTCCCAGATACAAGAAGAGAGAGAGGCCTTACCTGTGAAGAACTTTGAAAATGAAATTCTGGATGCAATCCATCACAATTCTGTTGTTGTAATTCGTGGTGCCACTGGTTGTGGCAAAACCACACAAGTTCCACAGTATATCCTGGATGAATACATCAGAACCAACAGAGCTGCAGAGTGCAACATAGTTGTGACACAGGTGAGGGATGTGTTACAAATGCAACTTTTAAGTTTTGTCATCAGATGCTAGAAATCACCTAGTAGGATGTGGTGAGAAATCCGATTATCATTACAGAACATCAGTCATAAAAGCATCTCCTAGGTACTACATGTAGGGGAAACCTCAGCATCCATGTATATTTTAATTTGGAATGATACTCTTTCATGTACCTACAGTTGGGGTAGTCTGGTTTGTACCTTGTCCAGGTGAAAACTTTTTGGTAGACTGAGGGGAAATTAGCAAATGCCAGCTGGTAGTTCCTCTATATTTGTATATCGCTCCTCTGTTATTTTATGTGCCGAATTTACCATTTCAGAGGAAAGACGCCTGCTGTTATAGACGTTACTGTCTAATGACTACTCTGTAATGAAATCGTAGGACAGGCCACCTACAGGTTTTATAATTCACTTTCTTGTTTTCAGTGATATACTGAGAAAACTTAATCACTAAGTTAGAGAAAACTTTTTCATCCCTCAGCCTCGGAGGATTAGTGCAGTTTCTGTAGCAGAGCGTGTGTCATACGAGAGAGGAGAACAACCTGGGCAAAGCTGTGGATACAGTGTGCGATTTGAATCTGTGCTTCCTCGCCCACATGCCAGTGTGATGTTCTGCACTGTAGGTCTGTATTGTTTTCCTTATGTTTGGAGCTTACTTATTACCGGTCTGAATTCTTTAAGTTAGCAGCAAAAGCAGAAACGTAGTTACATTAAAACTTTTAGAAAATCCATTTAAAAGTTTAACAGTGTGGGGTTTTTTTTTATAGAATAAATTTGCTGACATACTGTCGTGCAGAGAAAGATTAAGATTGTTATTTGAAAGTATGATAATACAGATCTAGTACCACGCAGAAATAATCTCCTGAATAGATAAAATTGCCGTATATTGATTGTCCTTAAAAGACAGAAGGGAAAGCAGTATTCGGTGGGAAAGAAAAAGGATTCTTTCTGGTAGTGATGCTTTATACTCTCTCCACCACTTGCACAAATTGAAGTGTGGTAGTTAGAGACGGAGCTATAAAAGATGTTGGGCAGCTTGTACACTTCTAGATTTTTAAACCAGTGCAACCGTTCTTCAAATGAGACAGGGTGTGGGAAAGACTGAGCTATTACCTGCATATCATTTAACTAGTTTCTCTGTTTAAGGTGTTCTTCTGAGAAAGGTGGAGGCTGGGATCCGTGGCATCAGTCATGTCATTGTTGATGAGATTCATGAGAGAGACATTAACGTGAGTTAGTGATTACGATCCTTTTTCTCTCTCTGCTTGTGTTCTGTTTAACTTCTACACGTGTTCTTGTGTAATAGTAAATGTGAAAGGAAACTGTGTTTTACTAATTGCCATATATGTGACTTTTCCATCTTTGATAAGATTTTTAGAAATTCTTCTCTTAATGACTCCTTATCTGCTAAAAGAGCAAGGACTACTGCTTACTTGCTGCCCTATCTCTTTTGCCTGTTAGGATCTCCTTCTGTGTCCTGGTCCTCTCTGGAAAATAGAACACCATGGTACAAGCACTTTTTGTCCAAATGTGGAAGCATGTTGAATGTCACTTATTTTGGTGTGCATTTTCTACTATCAGTGTTCTATTACTGTAACAAACAGCATTTTGGTATTTGCAGAAGCTGCCATCTTGATAGTTGAAAATAGACTTGGGGAGGAATTGTATGTAACTTAAGAAAACAGGGAACATTTTCTGTCCCTTTGGTTTTTCCATACGGTTTTCAGCTTTGCCACGCCATGAGTGAGAGAAACTGCTAAGTTCTGACATACTGTTTAAACTTGTTTTGACAGACTCTGGAGACTCATTTAGAGGGAATTGCAGTGCAGGTTTTCTGATTTCTTCATGTATCAAGTTTGCATTAATGGTGTAAAATATAAGTTCTTGAATTTTGAACGAGACGGGAATTTTATCTCTTGAACTAAGTGCCTGCCTAACTGCATGACAAAACTAAATACATCATGTTTGTATAGAACTATAGCACATTGCATACAGGTGCACTGAGTCATTCCTATTTAGTTGATGAACTGTGGCTATTTTATATGCAAACCGAATTTAAAAGACCTTAGATTGTAATGTAGTGTTTGGAAGGAAGCGAACTATTTTTAGTGCTTTTCTTTAGTTTGTTTCCTTCTGGTAAAAGTAACTCTTTAGATTAGAAATCCTAAAATTCACTTATACCAGGAATTGCAGTATTTGCAAAATGAAGCACTGACAACTGTTTCTGGTTATAGAGTACTGTTGTTATAATTGTTATTTCTCTTGCCCATCAGAGCTCTGGCTCAGTAAGTGTGTATGTCTGCATAATTCTTTCTGATCTCTTGGGAAGATGTTGTTTCTTATGGTTAGGAAATTAATGATGCTTTTGTTTTCTTTAAATGCAGACTGACTTTCTCTTGGTGGTGCTGAGAGATGTAGTTCAGGCATATCCTGAAATCAGAGTTATCCTCATGTCTGCCACGATCGACACTAGTATGTTTTGTGAATACTTCTTCAACTGTCCTATCATTGAGGTCTTTGGTAGAACCTACCCTGTCCAAGGTAAATCTTTCAATGAACTTTCAGGAACTGCTTTAGTTATTATTTTATCAGTCATATGCTTTAAAATTATGGGTACTGCAAGATAGGCATTGCTTTTGGATTGTCATGTCTTACCAGTGTGGCTTACCATGGGTAAAGAAGTCACTAACACTGAATCATTTCACAGCACCATTTGATTTAGCATCACGAACAAACAAGACAACTACCACCACACCACCCTTTTCCAAAAAAACCCCTCACAACATAAACACCCCCCACCCCATCCTAAAGCACCACCACTTGGGGTAGTTTCTATTGAAGAGTGAGATAGAAGTAGTCAAGCTGCGGTGTTTCAGATTGGTTGCCTGTAATATTAGGAATAATGGAAAAAGCTTTCAATCAGCCAGTATTTAACTCCCCCCCAAACAAACAAAAAACCCACAACAAAGAAAAACCTAAAAAACCAAATACTACAAAATTACCTGGAAGTATATTGAATAGAGGAATAATCATTGGAATAATGTGGGAATAATTCTCATATCCTAGCTGATAGCCAAGCAGTTTTCTTCAGTCTTGGCTTCACACTTCTGAAACATCGCGATTATATCAGAGGAATCTCGAAAGATGATAAATAGAGTTGTGTTCCCTGACAAGGGCTTCTAGTGGTCTGTCTTGATAACCAATGCTTGCCTCTGCTTGCAGATTATTTTCTGGAAGATTGCATTCAAATGACTCAGTTTGTTCCTCCACCAAAGGAAAAGAAGAAGAAAGAGAAGGATGATGAAAGTGGTGAAGATGATGATGTATGTTTGGCTTTTTTTAATACGAAAAATTAAACAAGTGCCAGCTAAAACTCTAGCTTGAGTGTAATTCATTTGGCATTGTTGAACTTAAAAGTTTTTAGCGGCTTTCATATTTTTAACATACAAGACTGCTGTTAACTTGAGAAATAGAATTGAATTTTCTCATTGCCCTTGTAAACTGAAGAATTAGGGTTTTTTTGTTGAAGCTAAAATTTTCATGGTTTGTCAGCCTATTTCTCTTTAAAGATAAGAAGATTTAAAGATTTCTTTTTAAATGCTTTGAACAGTGAAAATATTGGTGACCTTAGCAGTAGAAATGGATACCGAAATATGAGCTTGGTGATACCTTTTCAGGGTGAAAATTCAGATTCTCTCCCTTCTTCCTCTTGCAATTGATATTGTTAGTGTTTACATGCATTGTCAAGAAACTATCACTTTTGTGATAAAGCTTTTGATTTATAGGTCTGAAACTACTGTTTAGGTCAGTTACCTGAAATTAAAAAAAAAATCATTAGTTTTTCTTAAGAAAAGCATTTTCGTTTGCTTCTTATGACATTATCCTCATTCATCTGAATGGAGGTTAAATTTGTTTGATAGGTTTTAACTGTATGCAATGGAATTATAGTTCCATTCTTATATTAGAAAGCTGGGGAAGCGGGACTTGAGCTGCTAATTATGACTCATTCTGAGAGCTGTGCCTGAGATGGTTTTCCCTACCCACACAGCTCATTTTCCTATTTGCCTGGTGACCCATTCGCCACAGGTTGAGTAAATTTAATTTATATGATTTCTTTTGTGGTTGTATTTTTTTTTTTCTTTTTGTAGACCAATTGCAACCTTATTTGCAGTGATGAATATGGCCCAGAAACAAAGCACGCCATGGCTCAGCTGAATGAGAAGGAAACCTCTTTTGAACTCATTGAGGCCCTGCTAATTTATATCAAGACCCTGAATGTCCCAGGAGCTGTACTTGTTTTCTTGCCTGGCTGGAACTTGATATACACGATGCAGAAGCATCTAGAAATGAATCCACGCTTTGGTACGAGCAACTGTTCTATTATGTTTCATCTCCTTTTCCAAAGGAAACTATTGAATGTGTATTATGAGTTTGCTGAGTGGGAGCAGGATTTACTTGTCATGAGAATGAATGTGTAGAAATGATTGTTGTACCAAAAAAAATATGAGATTTACACAGCAACCGTTACTGACCTTGTTGTATTCATGTTGTAGGAGGCCAACAGTACAGAATTCTACCTCTGCATTCGCAAATTCCTCTGGAGGAACAACGTCGAGTGTTTGATCCTGTGCCTCCTGGAGTAACAAAAGTATGAGCACCTTCTTTTTGTGGAGCATAATGTGCTTTGTTCCATTGTGCTTTTGTGGAATGTAGTGCTGAATTTTTAAAATAAGTCATATAGTTTATCTTGCAGTAGTTAATGTAGTTTAACTTGCAGTCCATCCTTAACTTTTTCAGACCAAATATATTTCAATATGCATTTCCTGTTTTTATAGGTTATTTTATCTACCAGCATTGCGGAGACTAGCATTACCATCAATGATGTGGTCTATGTTATAGACTCCTGCAAGTGAGTTCATGAAGTAGCTTTTTGTTTTTAAAATCCTGTTCTTTGGAATGCAGAAAGGGTTTCTGAACACACAGAGCTGCCTTGTGTTCCCATAGGCAGGGAGCTGAAATTGTGGACTCTAACTCACTCAAGACAAATTTGCATTGTCTTTAGCCATTCAACACAGTTAGAAACCACATTGGCATTTCACTGGGCTGGTTTTGGTCAGCTGCCTTCGCTCTGGCCCTATTCATGTGAGGTGTCACTGGGTCTCCACGCATATTTGGAAAATGTTGTCTGCCAAATTAATATTTCAAATACTGAGTGTATAACTGATGGGAAAGAGGAAGATTTTTGTAGTCTGTTACAGATCCTGTCTTCCTATGGATGCTCTCTGACCACAGAGGGATCTCATTGATTGCATGAGAATTTTAAGCTTTTGAGACACCTGTGAAAACTTCATTCTTGTGTGTAGCTCAGGGTACCTCTTTGTAAAGAGTATGGTACTTTACCCCTCAGATGGCTAACTGTCTAAAGCTTGGCTAGTCAAATGGGAGTGGTTTGCTTCTTAAAAACGGTGCGGCTGCAAGGAATGAAATAAGAACTGATTTGGAAGGACTTAAGATGAAGAACATCTGATCTTAAGGTGGTTTGTTTTTTTTTTCCTGTAACAGACAAAAAGTGAAGCTGTTCACCGCTCATAATAACATGACAAACTATGCCACAGTCTGGGCATCAAAAACGAATTTGGAGCAGCGGAAAGGGAGAGCTGGACGTGTGCGTGCTGGATTTTGTTTTCATTTGTGCAGCAGAGCTCGATTTGAAAGGTGAGGTTCTGCTCTTTAGGCATACAATAATCTCAAAGACTTTTCTCAGAACTGTTTGCTTCTTTTGATCAAACTGTGGAATCGGATTCTGGAAGCACAGAGAGGAGATGCATGTAGTTAGTTCACACTAGAATTCTTGGGCACCTCTTCTTTTGATTAAAATTTAAAAAAAAAAAAAAAGAGACATGCTTTTACCCATACTAGGAAGTGGACAAATAATTTGTGATTTTATTATTAAGAGCTTCACTGCAACCTACAGAGCCTCACGGGAAAAAACAATACTGCTTTAGAATTGAATCAAGACAGAAAAGAGCTTTTTAATGAGGATAAGGCTCTAGTCTGCCTTCAAAACTGTCATCTTCACATAAGAGGCAATTTTCTCATGAAAGTGGTAAAACGCAGGGAAGGCAGATGTTTCTTTTTTTTCCATCCCCCTTCATCGTGTTGAACTGCTGCTTTAGCACCTTCCCTGCTGCTGAAACTTCTGACCTCTTCAATGTGCCAAGCTGTTTCTGAATTACCAGAGCCATGGAAATCTTGTTGTGGGTTGCAGAAGTCTAAACAGGTGTTACACTTGGTGTTTGATCGCTCTCATGAAAGTTTCAGTGCCTTTTTCTCACATAGCAGTTTGAACATAAAACACAGCTATGCTCTGCTTTCTATAACCTCTAAAAGACTTTGGTCAAAAACTTTCTTTAAATTGCTGAAATTTATTTAGATCAACTATCTAGTACGTTGGAGTGAGTTTAATTAAAATTTCTTGACAGTGAAGTGATTTTAGGCTACTGAAGTAATCGCGGAACTTCATGACTCTAAGGTTACCTTTCTTCAAACAATATAAACCCAAAATATATTAGTTCCATGGTGCCTAGGAAGGAAAGAGTGTTTGTGGACTTGTGCAGAGAATTGTTTGAGAGCTACCATCTAACTCTGGTGCCAGCTGAAGCTGAATATATGTCCAAGGTGTTTGAAGCCTTTTCCAGCTGTCTTGTTACTCAGTGCAGTGAACTCCTAGGAGTTCATATTTCAACCAGTAATCTGTTTTCATCAGGTCTTTTTCCTACTGGAAAAACACCTTTGGAAAGCTTCCAGCAAAATCATTTACTTTTCTAAATGATCAAACCATGCAACTCGTCCTACATATTTCTCCTTTGGAGAAGATAGAAGGACAAATAGAAATGTAATTGTACATGAGACAGGCTGAAAGCAGGTTGACTGTGTTGGGAATGGAAGATCTTCCTTAATAATGTAGGAGACAATTGTAAGGGGGCAAATGTGGGGCTGGACATAGCTGTGCTGCAAATTCAGCTTCAGCCATGCAGACTGTATGTGGTCAGCTCATGCTAGAAACTACACCAAGTAGTGGTGATGTGAGGGCTATGCCCTCTGTGCCTTTCCATTGTTAAATTTACCCTCAGCTGAGAATTGAGAAGCACGGATGATAAATACTGATAGAAGAGCTTAAGTTACAGGAGGTCAATGGGAGTTGATGGGTTGGCTGGGAGGCAGTATTTGCTTTGGAGGGCAGTAGCATATGCTGATGGAATGACCCGTGATGGTGATAAAAGCCTATGTTCAGAAAAATGTGGGCTTTTTTGTTCTCTTCTCATTCTAGACTTCAAACTCATATGACACCCGAAATGTTTCGAACACCTCTTCATGAAATTGCTTTAAGCATCAAATTGCTGCGGCTGGGAGGAATTGGTCAGTTTTTGGCCAAAGCAATTGAACCACCCCCTTTGGATGCAGTGATTGAAGCAGAACGGACACTAAGAGGTATCGTTATTTGTCCACAAGATTGTATGTTAATGAAGCTGACTCCGAGTGATTTCCCATGTATAATGTGTAACTTACAAACTGCTTTAACATCCCTGGTTAGACTGTGTAGCAGTGTGCTGTCTGAAACAGCAAGGTGTTTGCTGGATGCATCGTGTGGGTGGTAGTGTCTTTTGCAGCTGAAGAAATACTTGAATTCCCAAGTGGATTGTTATTCCTTTAAGAAACTTGAGCCTTCAAACTTAAGGCTTGTTTTGTTATTTTACCAATAACATGCTTGCTTCCAGCTTCCTGTTTTCCAGCTGTGGCACTGCTGTGTATGGCAGATGCAGTCCAGTGCCGAAGGCATTTACAAAACTGCTATAAAAGTACTGAAAAAGAGAGGTCGGTAGTCTATTGTATAATGACTGCTTTGTACAGTTAGCTGACCCAAGTTCTTGGTGTTTTGCCAAGTAATTAAATCTCCAGTTTTTGAATATGCAAGCATCATTTTACTTCTAAAACAGGAGAACCTGAGGTGTGTGTCTCCTCGTTTCTTCAAGGAACTAACTAGAATGAGTAAAATGAAGCAGGGAGGAACCCTAAATTTATGCTTTACATTCAAAGCAGTGGTCTCAAACCTCAGTATGTCACTAAATAAGCCTTTATTAAAACTTCTGAGAACTGAAATCTGTATTGTTGATTTTTATGAAAAAATTGTGACAGGCCTACATTGCTTGTATAACAAGGGAGATCAGAATGAAAAACATAGCTAAGGATATGTATTCAAGTTTAACAACTTTCTGATATAAGAATTGTTAGTGCATTTCTTATGCTGCAGATAAGAAATGCAAAGCCAGTGGAAAAAGCAAATGTTTTTGACTTTAACACCAAATAGGTGTTTCTGCTTGTACCTCCATTTCCTGAATGACCTGTGATGATTTTTTTTTTTCTCAATACATGTATTACAACTAGTATGTTTTTAGGATGGTGAGACATGCTATTCTTCAAAATATTCTTTAGGCTTTTGATTTTAATAGATACCAATAAAAATGGATTGGATAGTGGTGAAGAAGTCCTTTATTTGTTCACTTTCCCATTTAATGGTACTCTGTAAACAGAGGACATGAACTATAAGTTTGCAGTTTTCATTTCTGTCTTAAAAGGGTTTTTTAAAGGTCATACTTGGATTCTTTTTCTTTGTCATGCAAACTTAAAAATAGTTTTATGGAGTAGAGTTTAATGGTTTTGGCCAAAGGGCTAGAAAGATAAGGAGACTCATGAGACCCTTCAGGCTGTACAGCAAACAGGCATAGGGACTTGTTTGACTTTATTATTGACAGTGGTTTGATAGCTTCAAGGATGAGCTCAGGTCATAATTGGTAGGTAACGGAAGGAGAGAAGGGAGGGCAAAGCCTCATGGAAGAGAGTTTGTAGTGGTTTCTTTTTGATGAACAAAGGATCTTCTGATTTGGCAATTAGGTTAGAGTAATTAGATCAAATATAGGGACTTGAAAATAGTTTAATAGCGTAATAATAGTTTGTATAGCAGCAGACTGAAAAAAAGAAATGAAAAAATATGTGTAATTAAGTAGTAATTATTTTAATTGTGGAGGAGGTACTAAGACATCTGTAAAGCCAAAGTAGAATTTGTTTATTTGACCTCAGACAAGTTTTGAAAATAGGTTGGCCATATTGTAAACAACATTAAACTTAAGTATAGATGGAGATATAAGAGATTCAGAATTTTAATAATTATGCATATAGAAGGATTTCTGGGATTAGCTAACCTTCTTTGATAACAAGAGCTCTTGTTTCAGATCTTGATGCCCTGGATTCCAATGATGAGTTGACACCTCTTGGAAGAATCCTGGCCAAACTTCCCATTGAACCTCGTCTTGGCAAGATGATGATAATGGGCTGTATATTTTAGTAAGTTTTAGTAAGTCTCAGTGGTATTTTTCTTGTTTCTCTGAGTTCCTAAGCCTCTAGACACAAACTCTACAAGAGAAAAAACAATATATTTAGATAAGCAATAAATGCTACAACTGGGGATAGGAGTCTGAATATTCATGAAAGCAGAAGATAGATAAATTACAATATAGGAAATAAAGTAGTCATGAAATTCAGAGTTAACTGTAAGGAACTGTTAGAGGCTGAATACTTAAAAATACTTATAAAAGAGTAGGACCCTAAGTACTTAGGTATAGCAGTGAGCTAGAGGTGGCAAGATGTGAAATTTGACACCTAAATAAGAAAAGTGAAGCCACGTGTTTTGCTTTAGTGGAAGTAAAGATCTGTTATTTGTAACTGTGATGGGTGTAGAGTCCTTTTCCTTAGAAGAAGATGGTGTATGGATTGGGGGGAAGGCGAGTGAAGATAGACAAAGGGCTTGTGAACACTTGCTGTTGGGTAAGTACTGGATTTGGAGCTAATTTAACATCCACTTCTGGGGAAGTATTTCTGGGAAGAACTGGTAGATAGGCACCAAATTGCTAAGATCTCTAGTGGAGAAACTTGGACTAGTATTGACAGTCTGTAAGAGCTACTGACAGTAATACTGTGAATAAAGCCAATCCTGATCCCTTTTGTGGTTTCTTTCAGTGTGGGAGATGCTGTTTGTACCATCTCTGCGGCCACCTGTTTCCCTGAACCTTTCATCAATGAAGGCAAGCGCCTGGGCTATGTCCATAGGAATTTTGCTGGGAACAGGTTTTCGGATCATGTTGCTTTACTCTCTGCTTTCCAAGCCTGGGATGATGCAAGGTATATTGTCTTGGCACAAAATTGGATGAGAAGTTATGGATAACACAGGGCGAGCAGTTTTGTGGACCAGACTGGGTGCTATGACACCTAGACGGTTGCACTTTTCCTTTTCTTGAACAGACTTCTAATTCACTCTGTTTGTTTTTTAGAATGGGTGGTGAAGAAGCAGAAAAAAGATTTTGTGAACACAAACGACTCAGCATGGCTACTCTTAGAATGACTTGGGAAGCAAAAGTCCAGCTGAAAGATATACTTATTAGTTCTGGTTTCCCTGAAGGTGATTCTGCTTGGACATATTAATTTAATTGCATTTTTAATTCTGCAATAAGAAATAAACAAGAGAATCCATGATGAACACACAAGCACTGAGGCGTAGAGCGGATTTGCCATAAAGCTGTTCTGTTTTACAGCTGTGCTCAGATGTAATTTTAGTGCTGTCTCATTCTCTTGTAGTTCTCTAAATCAGAGAAGTTGTGATGGTTGCAGTGCAACATAAGGAGATTTTGGAGGCACAGATTAGGGCAGCAGGATTAAAAATCTACTAAGCAATTGTCCTTAGAGAATTACCTCCCTGAGTTTCTTTCTCCTTTACTTACTGCATCTCCAGAATGTGTTGTGCTGTGCTTACCCCGCTCCTTTTCATCAGTCTTAGGGGGGCAGTCTATGTGATCTAAACAGTGTGCTATGTGCCCTATGATTTTCTGGGTCTGTGGCGCAGCAGGGTTGTGCCTTTGTGTGGTATGTTATTCAATTTTCTAAGAAAAGAAAAATTGTTAAAAGTTAACCAAGTTCTGATTTTTGTTTAATGTTCTTGAGGAGCTTGCTCAGTTAAATGGCATGGCTGGATGGATTGAGCAGATGTTCGTTTCTCCCCCCCTTTTTTTTATTTTTAATTCCTTTAGTGTTTTTTTTCTCTTCACGCTGCTTGGATCATTGCCGCATTTATCCTTAACTTTATTTCTGGGCAAGATGACCTGAAAATGAGCCATCAGAGGCTCTGGGGAGGTTTGTAGCAAATAAACTAATGAAAACATCCATTCTGACCTCCCTGAAAAGATCTGTCTCCAAAACAAATGACAGGAAACATACTGTGGTACAGCACATTCTGGGCAAACCCCTCTCTCCTTGTTTTTTAAGAGCTCAGGATAGAAAACTATCTCTTTGTAGTAGTTTTTCAGATTTTGCTTTCTGTGAATAAGCTGAAAATGTAGAACTGAAATGCTTTGAGCACAGAGGTCATTTGAGAACAGATGCGTGTCTACCAGTTGATTGAATCAAAAATGCATTGATCCAAAATCCTTAACAACTCTGCTGTGGTGTCCTACATGATCCATGGATGTGAGCCAGCCTTCTGTTCTCTGTCAACAGAATGTTTGATGACTCAACCATTTAACAACACTGGACCAGATAATAATCTGGATGTTGTAATCTCCCTGCTTGCTTTCGGGGTCTACCCCAATGTCTGCTACCACAAGGAGAAGAGGAAAATTCTTACCACTGAGGGGCACAATGCACTCATCCACAAGTCATCTGTCAACTGCCCTTTCAGCAGCCAGGACATCAAGTATCCATCGCCTTTTTTTGTTTTTGGAGAAAAGGTAAAGGCCTTGAATTTGTTGTTGATCGTGTGCTGACTAGTTGTCTAAGAGGCTTTTTATTATAAAAAAGCCGTAAGAAGAAAAATACACTGGGCAGCGTTTAGCTTGTTTGGGTCTGTTTGGTTTTGTTGTGTTTTTTCAGAAAGTGAACCTTATATGGTCGTGGTATCACTCAGCCTTTACAGTTACTTTCAGTCAACCAGTTTCAGTAGAGGTAGAGGCCTTGTCTGTATGGATGGTTCCTGTGAGTTTTGTGAAAAATGCTAAGTTATAGAGAAAGATCTAAATTACCGTCCTCTGTAAGAGGTGGCTTTAGAAGCTCTTCCATACTAATTATGCACTAGAAAATTTCTGCCCTTATCACTTTTGCTAGTTAAAAATCCAGAGGGAAAATAGGAACGCGTAATATGGCAGTGGGGTGCTTCCTTTCTGGCCTGTAGGTAGCTCGTCATCTCCCAAGGACAACTCCCATTTCCCAAGCATCTCGGAAAAACGCTGAGATGCCTTTCTCATGGTCTCCATGACCTCTTCCTGGTTTTGAGAATAAGCATTGAATTAGCAAGGCCCCTTGCTGTAAGGAGAGCCTCTTAAGATCTTATCTACAGCAAGAGGTGATGCTGTAGAGGTTTCTTTTTTTGTCACATTGTCTACAACATTCAGAATTACTGCTTGTGCTGATTTTTATATCCTTGATGCTTTTTGCTGGTGTGCAACATCTTAGTAATGGTAAATAATCTGCTTCATTGTAAATAAATGAAGTTTTGACTCCTTTGAGTACTGGCTGGGTGCTCAGCTTGATACTTTGGATTTCCATGTACATAATTCTGCGCTGTGGGGGCAGCTTTGCCTCTTCTTCACCCTTTATGACAGGATCCCTGGTGAGTCAGAGGTGAAAGGGTGAAGGATTTACATGTGACTCTCTCCCTACCCATTATGTACTTGCTGAAAGAAAGTTTTTCTCTGAGGTCTGGTTGCCCATTTCCTGCTCCACTTGGCAGTCTCTCTTTGACCTGCAATTTCAACACTTCTTGTCATGGCTGTTTTGTTGCCACAATTTCCAGCTTCTGGAAACTTGTATTTTGAGTATGTGTGGTATCTTCCAGGCAGGAGCAAATCTTCTCCCTGAGGACAAGCAAGTACAACAAATTCTGTCCATCATGCTCCTGTGTGAAAGACAGGAGGGAGAAAGGCAGCTGTCAGGGTGGGAGGCTGAAATCCTAAGTAACATCCTTCAGGCCCTCTTTAAAATTAAGGGCAGCAGCTTGTGTAGTCAGTGCTGCTATCTCTAACTTAGGTCAGATGGCTTGTTATTGTCCAAGTGCTCACTTAAAGTACAAGCTTGAAGTCTTGTTTCTATAAAATGACAAAGCAGGCCACATGTAGCAACTTCAAAATTTGTATGTGTAGGACCCTACCAAAGAAGCAACATGAGCTTTTCATCCCACCCTAGCTATGGGAAGATAATTCAGCTACACCTCAATTATTTTTAGGTTGATAAAGGATGAGATTGCCCTTCAGTGTCAGCAACGTAATTGCAGACATGCAGTTACAGAAAAATGAATACCTTTAAATGGCAGGTAGTTTTTGGTGTGACTTGGTACCAGCCAGTGCTGAATCCCTGTAAGCATCTGCCCAGCATTCAATTTTTTTTATGCACGTGTCCTCTTACCATTTCCTAACATTATACCTAGATTTTTTGGGTGTGGTTTTTCCTTTTATATAATTTTCTGGTTTCAGTGGTCAGAGGAAAATGTAGGGATCTGTTTTCTTTCAAGAGTCATATTTCTCTTCCACTTGCAGATTCGAACACGAGCCATCTCTGCCAAAGCAATGACGTTGGTGAGCCCACTGCAGCTGCTTCTCTTTGCCTCCAAGAAAGTCCTGTCAGATGGGGAGGTCATTCTGGTGGATGACTGGTATGGACCTCCTTAGTGCTTACAATGTCTTGAGGCCTATGAACGGACACAGGCTGAGGGGGAGCAGCTGCTAACAGAGACATAAGTCTCTTCAGAATAGGAACCCCAGATCAAGCTGTCTGTTACTTCAAGATAATTTTGAGACCATCATTACCTTTGTTACCTATGAGGAAGGGAAGGTTTATGTTGCCAGCCCTGTTTTGTGCGGATTATCTGCTTGAATTGAAAATATACCAGGCAAAAACTGTGGGGCTTTTCCCCTTTAACTGCAATGTGAATAAGAGGTACTATGTATTTTGGATGTCCTGTTCAGACAGAGGGCAAGGAAACCTTGATTTTGAGTCTCAGAAACACAGCTTGAGGAGATAAGTGGTTGCCTCTGGCAGCGTACATTTTATGACCATGACAGAATAGCATCTGGATATCTTCTCCTCCTCTGCCTGGTCAGTAAACTTCAGCAACTCTTCATCTCCCTTTTAATTTGCTAATATTTTTGAGGCTGGCCTGGAACTTTCAAAAGTCTTGAGGAGTCTCACGTTTTTAGTTTACTTTATATTTTTGTGTCTTTCTGTTTTGACTGGGGGTTATGTATTGTTGTTATCCAAGTATGTTAAAACATAACTATCCTTCTGTTTAAATCTGCTCTTGAGGTTTAATAATGTCACATTTTAGGGATCTTGCAAGTTTGCCGTCTGGATTTCACACCCCTTCATTGACAAATTAGTTTGTGTGCAGCACGCAGTGAAAAGCCACTCTATAGAACATCTTCCATAGCAGGTGCTGTGATACATCTAATGTACTTCTTTGTGCCCTAGGATCAAGCTGAAGATGCCTCACAATGCGGCCGCCTGCATCACTGCTTTGCGTGCAGCGATGGAGGCTCTTGTTGTGGAAGTGACTAAAAATCCTGAGATCATTCGGCAGCTGGACCCATCAAATGAGCGAATGCTGAATGTGATCCGTCAGCTCTCCAGGCCTTCAGCCGCGGGCATCAGCCTCATGGCTGCCAACGCAAGGTTGGTGTGACACTGTTGGCTTGTGCAGTCAGAGCTCTGGGGTGAGGAGTGCTCGCCTCCTCTGTCCCCAAGGTCACCGAGGGCCTGAAGAGAGCAGGTCAGAGCTGTCAGCTCTGCTGCTCCCTCCCTGCACAGTGGCTGCAGCAGCCCAGAGTTGAAATCACCAGGAGAGTCTTGTCTTGTGTGGACAGGAGCTCCAGGCTTTTGTTTCAAATCAGGATGAGCGTATTTCTGAGTGTAGAGGTTCAAAGTCTGATGCAGACAGATTGCTGCCTGTTTCCACAGGAAGGAGGAGCAGCTCTCAGGAAGAAAAGCTGTCATCGCCTCTCTCAAAACACAGTGACTTAAAAAAAGAAATAATCCAACTTTATTTTGGGCAAACCTATTCACTTTGGTATCTGGAAATAAATATTGGCTGTGCTTGCACCCCTCTGTCGCCCCATGTTTTTATGTCTTGCTTCGGAAGCAAAGAAAAAATTAAAACGCCTGTGAGCTGTTAGCAATTTAAGGAACAAAACGAAGAGCAGCCTCAGTGTACACTTTGCTGTGTTTTGTGAGGAGCAAAGTAAATATCACTGTGTTCATATAAAAAGGAACAGGACTCCCTGCGCATGTGTGTGATGTGGAGAAGCAGGACAGAAGGGAAGCTCTCTGTCCTGGTGTAGATCTGTCTGGGATCTGCTTATGTGGCATGGCAGGCCATTCCCAGCTTCTCGTGTCCGAAGTAGAAGAGGTGCAAAACGGCAACTATTAATTCAGGTGTTGTATTCTGCTAACAGAAAATAGAGGCATCTTAACTGAGTATCTCGGCAATTGATTACTCTGGTAGTATTTAAAAAAAAAAAGGAATCTGTAAGATTGCATCAAGTATATAATGTTTCTCTTTGCCAGGTTCGGAGATGGTCCTCGCCCCCCCAAAATGCCTCGCTACGACAATGGAGGTGGCTTCAGAGGCTGGGGAGGTCACCCGCGTGGCTCTGGCTACAGAGGCAGAGGGTACAGTGGCTACAGCTACTCGGGCTGGCGCTCGGGAGGAAGAGGATACCAAGGTAGCCCTGGGGGAGGAGGTTATAGAGGAGGAGGATATCGAGGAGCAGGAGGTGGCTACGGAGGAGGCTCTGGGGATACGGGGAGGGGCAGGTGGTAGTTAAGGACGTTCTGTGAAGTCTTTCCACTTCGACAAAAGCGCACTTCACTCCTGTATCCCTTTCTTGCTGTTACCGGTCTGTTTGCCATTTCAGTTCCTTAGTACAAGTACAGCTCTGTAATATATCATGTCCTTAGGGAATTTACTGCAAGTTGTATGATTTTATTCTTAATAAAGAGTTCATTTTTAAGGACTTCTATGTTATACTTTTAATTTTGTATTTGTATTTAGTTTTTGAAGCTGTCTGTTGTTAGTTTTGGTTGTAGGAGCTACGAGCTGATCTGAGAAAGCCTTTTCAGTGTCTAAAACCATTCCCTGCCAAACAAATTTCCAATTACAGAGCTTGGACTCAGTGGGGCTTTTTCTTTGTTGTCTAATAAACTGTGCAAATAGGCCTTGCTGCAGTGGTTTTCTGTCAATGCTAGGCAGCACTTGGTTCCTTTGCAGCCAGCCTCTGGCCTGCTGCACGCTGCGTTACCCTTCATGGCACCACAGCTGATGAGCTCTTTTGCCGATGTAGCTAACGCAGGACGCATGGAATACCTGTTTCAAGACTGATGTGATGCCGCTTGTCTCTGCAGAACATGCAGTCATCTCAGAACTGTGAACTGTACCCTTCATCCGAGGCGGTGTTCATTCACGTTGCTAATGCAAAATAGCCACGCTTCATTCTTCCAAATACATGTGAAAGAGAGCAATTTTGTAATTAGAATTCATTGAAACTGCAGCCTGTGGATTCCAGGCATTTGGAGCTCAGCTGGCTGCCTGGTGCTTGCAGAAGAATATCGATGCAGAGGGGATGAAAAGCTCTCCAGCGAAGCGTGGTTTCCTCTGTGACTTGCAGCAGGGGTGAACGGCACGGGGTACCTGCAGGTACGCACTACTCTCAAGGATTTTCTGTGATCAGGCTGTGTTGTGCAGGAGCACCTGTGCGAACAAGGAGAGGGAAGCACTGCACACTGCAGTTGACAACAGATGTGAGTGAATGAATAGTTTCAGGGATTTATTTATTATATTTTTTGGCCCAAACTGCACCATGTGCTTTTCTCATACACTTTGTACCACAGGACCTCAGCAGCTACGGGCAGAGCTCGGCATGAAACTTGTTACGTTACTGAGCCTGGTGAGAATAACTTCCCCGCAGATCCAACTGGGATGCTTATTTGGAGTTTATAATTGGAAGATGTTGGTGTTTGAGTGAAGATTAAAGCAATTCCCACTTTTTTTTTCCTTTAAATTTGTAATGAAGAGCTCTTCAAAGCTAGGTAAGGGTGAAGCATGGTTTCTGTAATCAAAATCGCTACAAGCTAAGAGCCACGCAAAGGTTAGATACCCAGCTATGAGCTACAGAGCTATCTTTGATACCATCACATGTATCAGTATTCATCTCCAAACTGAAGTCTTAAACTTAAAATTCATCTGGAGTGTGTATATTATTCTGCATCATCAATCCTTTCTGCTGATATGACTTTTCTGTAGATTGAATAACTGTCACTCCATACCATCATTAATGTGATTAGGTTCAACATGAGCAAGTGTAGGGTCCCGTACCTGGGGAGCAAGAATGCCAGACACCAGTATAGGTTAGGGGTGGACCTGCTAGAAAGCAGTTCTGAGGAGATGGATCTGGGTGTCCTGGTAGACAGTAAACTGTCCATGAGCCATCAATGTGCCCTTGTCGCCAAGAGGGCCAATGGAATTCTTGGCTGCGTAGGGAAGAGTGTGGCCAGTAAGTCAAGGGGGGTCATTCTCTCCCTTTGCTCTGCCCTTGTACCATGTTGGTATTGGATGACAGAAGTTACCCAATTTTCTGTTGAAAACAGTCTTGGGAGTTTGCTGGAAGTTCAGGAAGGATGTTGGCACAAGATGGAACACAGGAAATTTCATTCAAATATGAGGAAAAACTTCTTTATGGTGAGGGTGACAGAGCACTGGAACAGGCTGCCCAGGGAGAGTATGGACTCCCCTTCTCTGGAGATGTTCAAGACCCCCCTGGATGCAGTCCTGAGTCATGTGCTCTAGGCAATCCTGCTTCAGCATGGACAATTCCATGATTGATTCTGTGATTATTATCCCTTCCAACTTGGACAATTCCATGATTGATTCCATGATTATTTTTCTTCTCCAGGAACAGCCTGTTATGGAATCGGGAGGGATGGATGTTGGAGGATGTGCCGTAGTGTTAGCCACCTTCCCTTGCCACAGCTGTATTTATTGCACCCAGACTAAACTTCCTTTCCTTGGCGTGCCCCTCAAACATTGTGTTGTCTCAGTTGTGTTACTAACACAAAGCTGGAAACGTGAAGCAGATGTCTGGTGGTTTTAAAGAGATTCATACTTGAATAATCTCAGTATCAAGCCTACAGATCTTAAATATGATCTAATGTTAAAGCTGATTTCGTCTCTATTATCAGTCTTCAAAAGAAATCAGCATTTGGACAGGAGACAGGAGAGACGGGTGCAAGGTCAGCACAGACCAGAGCTTAAGGGAGGGCCCTGCAGCAGTACTAGGCTGTTCAGCTCTGCCTCCTTGTTTGCACGTGTGGAAACAGAACTGGAGATCCTGGGAAAAGTTTGGACAAACTTCAGTGAGCGGGCCTCCCTTTAGAGAGCAGCTTGGCTGGCTTTCCATGACTGAGTCCTGCTATTTCAGGTAAGGTTTTATTCTGGTCAGGTCCTCATGCGTAGTGGGGCACTTTACCGCAGTCTGCTTTCGACTCCATAATTACCACTAGCTTTTCCCTTCTAATGTGGTAAGTTTTAGGAGGTGGAATAGGATACCAGGGACTATCAGGTGTATGTACAATGTTCTATGATACAAGCTAAAAATTATTTTACTGGTGGCATTTTGATGTTACGTCCCAGCTAAAGAAATTCCCTTTCTAGAGTCAAATTGATGTTTCTCAGGTCAATTTACAAAAATTATTCCAACTTGTAACCATAAAGCTATTGTCTCCTATTACTGGAAAAAGACCGTAAAATATTACTTTAACGATATTGCCACCCATAGGCTGGGATGTGAGGTCTGGCTGGTTCTGGTCCTATTGCACTCTCAAATTTTGTAGCTCTCTCTGACGGCTGTGCTTTCTGGCTACAGCTCAACACCACAGCCCTGTTCATTAACAGAAAGATTAAATCTAATTTCATGTTGCTTGTAAGAATTGATGGAAAATTAATTGGCACTTATGAGTACAGCTGGGTGTAATAACGTATGGAATGATGTAGGTCACACGCCTATGTCAGGAATTGGTGCTGGAATGGATCTTGGAAGGGTACCCGGACCTGAGGACTGTGGAGGGGGAAGGTGACACGGACTATTTATCATCTACAAATTACAGCTTAGTTGGTTTTATCTATGTGCCTGGTGGTTTAGGTATGAGGGAGTGTCATGCATGAAAACACTGCTTACCAATATTCAGTCTGGTTTTTCATATCTAATATATCAGGACAAGTTAAGTGGGAAAGCAATAATCCTCACCTACACCTCCTATGCCAGAAATGAATAGCACAGTCTAAACAAGGACTGACATGCTAACAAGGAGCTTCAGCAGCCTGGGTACAGAAAACTGAAAATTAACCTGAAATGACATGTGCATTTTCACACTAAAACCTGAGCTTTCAGAGAGTTTACCCAGTCAGTAAATTGATCCGTGTTTGTTTCAGAAAACCAGCTTTTCAGAGCGCTCACATCTCTTGTACAGCACATTTAATTATCTGAAATTCAAGAAGAAAGAACTACCTGAGCTCCAGTAACCCCATTATCTGTGATGGTCAGCAAAGCCCTAGTGAGTGCAGACGCCAGAATCAGCAGCTCAACACCACTGACTGTTCTCTGCTGTTCCAACCCAAGGTGTGTTAGTTTTATCTCTGGGTTTTTGATGCCACAAAGCTGCCATGAGGGGGTTTGGAAACAATCATGGTTTCTTCTGATTTTCCAGTTCCAAGTGGAAAAGGAAAAGAGAAATATTGACAGTAGTGTCAAAACCAGAGTATGAAGGCTAATGACTGGTTACCTAAATTTTTAACCTTGGTTGTTTTAAAATTCTCACATTAATGGTGCTACCAGTAAATGCATTTTTAATCTTAATTTCTGGGTCTGGTTGCATGCACCTCGCTGCATTAAACCAATCAGGAACGTTTTTCATACAAACTGACCAGTCAGTTTCCGAAGCCTGGTGGGCAGAACACAAACCGAGAGGCAGAGCTTGCCTAACTCTGCTTGAGAGAGGTGAGAAACAGCATGTTCGCTTTTGTCTTTGAGGTGATATTCACAGTCAGTTCCAGAGGAAGGCTGAGAGCCTGCCTTTTGTTGCTCAGTTACAGTAAATAATGCAGAAGATTCATCATCTCTACATGGCAGCACATGATGGAACTTACTGCAGGGTAAGAATTGAAAAGCGTCTCTAACAGTAGGGAGATTTCCATCAATGGAGAGAAATACAACCAAGCTACTTTAAGAGCTTTACTTGGAGAGTGTTTGAAGGAAAACTAAGTGGTCAGTTGTGGCATCAGCATTAATGGTATCCCACTGATCTCAAGACCACCATTCCAAGGAGGATGAGGCCTCTTGAAAACTTTACTCTTAAGCAGTTTCTTTGTAGAAAGATTCTTTCAATGGAGTTACTTGAAAACACTCGTGCTTGATCTGCAGAATGAGTGTTAAAAGCGTGCCCATACTGAATTTGTTCCTGAGGAAACTGACCACATGAGCAGTGCAATTACCTAATTGATCTCTTTTTCTGCCTCTACACAAAAATGGGGTGAGGAATGCCAGCCAGAGGAAAGCAGATGCCACAGATACAACTTTATCGAGGTGGGTGGCGTAGGTTGCAAGATAGTGGTGCCTTATCCATCTTTGGAAAAGAGACGCAGTGAGAGTTTAAAAACAGGAAAAAAGATGAAAAGGTGAATGCTTCTAATCAGAAGCTCACTTGGAGCTTCGGCAGGAGAAAGACCTGAAAATGGCTGCCTAAAATAACTTTCTTGGTTCAAACACTGTCTGTTGAGTTTGTGGCTGAGGTGTATGCAGCAGAAAGGCACACTTCACTGGCAAACATGAGCTCTTAGAGTCACAGCTGTTTTCTGTCACCTCGCTCCAAATTTCTCTCTTTGCTTGCTCCCTAGCCTCCTGGTGCTCTTCTCCTGACATTGTCAAGAGCTCTGAAACCTGTTTGGTGTTCCCTTGTTCTCGGCAGTAACAGAAAACTGCATTTAAGGCATCCTTCAAATAAGGCGAATTAAATGTCCTCACCAGTAGGTTTGCACGAGGCGCTGGTTTTTAAAAGCAGGTTGGGTTTAGAAGGTTGAGAAGGTCATTTAAAGAAGCAAGAGATACTGCCTTAGCAAATGGTGAAGCACATGATTTAAGTGTGCATATGCATGGACAAAAAAGGGGGAGCAAAAAGACTGAGGTGCAAGAAACTGTTTCAGTTTACCTGTATTTCTGCTGGGACCTTTTCTTTACCCGTCAGCACAAGCCTTCGTGGTGCAGATGGGCCAGTTTTAGCAGGTTGTATTTCAGCGACCATGGAGTGTCACGTGCGTTAAGACAGTGGGCCAGAACTGATGGGCAGCTGAAGGAGCATTTTGGCATTTTTGTCAAGACACTGAAAAGCATAAAAAATTAATAGAACAGAAGGTAAACTCAGAACCCGATGTTGTAATTTGCAAGACACCAGACTGTATGATGGTGTAGGCATCAACCTGAACAAGGAAATGTGTGCGAGTGAGTGCAGACATTTAGATAAGCAGTGCTTGCAGGCTTTAAATCTGCAAGGTGTGATTTGCTGAAGCTTGGCTGGGAAGTTTGCGTATGGTAATTAAAATGTCACCCTGTGGAAGCCTTAGGTGCAGTGCTGATGTTGATGTTCCTATAATGACACTCGCCCCCACCCCCCAATCACACCTTTCAAGAGCCATCAGACCTGCCTGCTTTGCTATTACTGGTTAACATTATGCTGCTTTAAAATACGCATATTTTATGTATACATATATTTTATGAAACTGATTTTTCACTGTATTTCAGTTGCACAGTATTCTTTCCCTAGGTAGCAGCTAACGAATTATGCTCAGCTGTGCTTTATTTCCACACTGAAAGTTTTTAATCCCGTTAAAAGCTCTGGTAAACATCCTTTTCCCTAGCGTTTGCAAAGAACAATTCATTCATCAGGACTGCTTTTGAGCCACAGTTCAAAAAGACAGAGGTGAATTATAACAGAACACAATAATAATAATGTCTTTAATTAACAGAGATAAGTTTACGGCCCCACTGTCACGGTTTTGGCTGGGACGGAGTTAACATTTTTATTAGCAGCTGGTATAGTGCTGTGCTTTGGATTTAAGATGTGAATAATGTTGGTGGTGCTTTTGAGCCTTTTCTGCTCCTCACACCGCCCCACCAGTAGGCTGGGGGTGCACAAGAAGCTGGAAGGGGACAGAGCTGGGACAGCTGATCCCAACTGATCAAAGGGATATTCCATACCATGTGATGTCACGCTCAGTATATAAAGCTGGGGAAGAAGAAGGAAAAGGGGAGATGTTTGGAATGATGGTGTTCGTCTTCCCAAGTAATGGTTAGAAGTGATGGAGCCCCATTTTCCTGGAGATGGCTGAACACCTGCCTGCCAACGGGAACGAATGAATGAATTCCTTGTTTTGCTTTGCTTGTGAGCATGGCTTTTGCTTTAGCTAAACTGTATTTATCTCAACCCATGAGTTTTCTTGCTTTCACTCTTCTGATTCTCTCCCCATCCCACAATGAGCGGCTGCATGCCGCTTAGTTGTGGGCTGGGGTTAAACCATGACACTCATATTCTGCCGGGAAAATGATGGTGTGGTCTCTACTGTAACAATTTCCTTAAGCCATGTTTAAATTAGCATGTTGCTGAGATGGAGTATCCATAGACAAATCTTTCACCCATACAGGAAAGAGGGAGCACCACATCCTACATTTGAACAAACAGGGGAAAAAAAAGCAAAAGTAAGGTTTCAAATGTAAGAGCAATTTAAAAATCTTCTGCCCTGCTCTGTTAATTGACTACAGGAGCTTTTTGCAAAGAACTTTTTAGATACCAGGACTGTATTTTGGAATGCCAAGTTTTTCTCCCACGCTGCTGTCTGAAAGGGGACACTCAGAAAGACTATACTGGAAAATACATGAAGAACTGGTGGGTTTTTTTCCCTAGCTGCTGTTTTTTTGCACATCTAAGCTCCTCACCTATAGTCAGTGTCTGGTGTGTAGCTCCCCATTCTTATCTTTACCTTCTACTAAAGGAATTAGTTACTCAGTGTAGCCAGCTGTTTTTTGGGGGAGATGAATGGGAGTAACAGCTGTCTCAACTGCATCAGCACTCTTTCCAGGAAAAGAAAATTCTCAACTACAGTGAGCAGAAATGATAATACGATGTTTGATCCTGCAGCTTTGTGCCATCTGCCACTACTACTAATGGCCCAAATTTCTCACCTACTGATGGAGAACAAGAAGTTAAAGGTTCAGTCCTGAAAAGATATGTAGTTGGTGGTACCTAGGAGTTTAGGAAGGCTTCCAAGGAAGAAGAAAAGATTCCTCTAGTGCTGGGGGATTTTTTGATGATTATTTGATGCTAATTGTAAAGCATCTTAAAAGATAATTCCCATTTCAACTGGTTGCCAATTTTCATGCTGCTCTATGGGTAATTCCAGCGCAATGACCACTTCAATTGATTACTCTTTTTGAACTCAGTTGCTCAGACCACCTGCTTGCCATGTCCAAGTCCTCAAATTAAACTGTAGCATTGTTAAATATCAAGGCTCCAGGTTTTGACACATTTTGAAAACAAGTGCTGGAGTCTAAACACTGTTCTTCTAGCATTAGTCACCTTTATAACGTGTCTGACAAGCTAATACAGCTGGGGCCAAATCTCCTTTGGTGGAATGTAAGTTATCATATGACCTAGATCACCATTTCTTTCCACTGGGAAAGGCTTGATAAAGGACTCTGGGGCGCAGATCATCTTTTCGTGGCTCACTCCAGTGGCAGGTGATGATGCAGGGAGGAG
>VZRU01010650.1:1156-15974 GCA_013398155.1 Pedionomus torquatus
GATGGAATACGCCAGTTGGTCAGTTCTGGGTCGACTGCCCTGTCTGTCCCTCCTTGCAGGTGGGTCCCTGTTACGCTTTTCCATTTCCGACCCTCCCAATGGGCAAATGATGAAAATTACCTGACCTCAGTTGTTCTAGCAATAAGTATAAGCAAGGGCCTCTCTGCAGACCATCCCTTGGTATAATCAGGTCTTATCACTGCGAGATGAAACAGCTCTGAACAATGTGTTGTTAATTTCAGAGTTTAGTTAGTTACAAGAGTCCCAGCTAAAAGTGTAAAATTGTAAAACAGAAAATTGGCTCATTTTACCTCAAACCAGGACACAAAGCAACATAATAGATGACTTACCTCCAGCTATCTGCCATTCTTCTATTCACTTTTTCAATTTTTAGGATCATTATTAGAAATTTACATTTGACCTCCAGTTTAATTCATATTTTGCTTTATTTCTAATTTTTTTTCCTATTTCCATGGCTAAACTATCAACACTTTGAGTTTTTAGTTAGCCTGTCACACTCAAGTTATTACTCAAAATCTCTAATGTCAAAAGTTATTATTTTTTATTTATAAAAGCCAAATCATTCACCTAAATTCATATTTTGAATGCATTTAGGATGCAAGAGTATTCATAAGATACCCTTACCACTAGGCAATGCTGCTGTTTCTTCTATATACACATAATTTTTTTGTCTGTTTCATAGAGAACAGTCTGTTCTGTTCTAGAGCTGCTACAGCAGGAATGCACATTTCACTCTCACTTTATCCACTTGTTGGATGCTGCTCTTTATATGTAAAACAAACAAACCCCCCCCCCTTGCATTTCCTAAGCTTGATTTAAATAACATAAGAGGATATACACATATATTCCATTTTAAAGGCCCTGGGCCCTGCTTCCTGTAAAAATAAATGACAGTCCTTCTCCATATAGTTTTAGAGGCATGCTAGATTTTTCTCCCCAGTTCTCATAGTAAATATTCTTTTTGCAATAACTCTTATACACCAAAAATTATTTTGTCACGTATCAGTGAATCCTTAAAATTAGCAAAATTACAGCTTACTGAGAGTGTTTAAAAATTCTGACATTCCTGACAATATTTTCTTTTCACTCTTACTTTGTGTGAAAGGTTTCTCTCTTCACTGTTTCATTCTTTCAGGATTATACCATTTATGACTGTACCCAATTTTTTCATGTTTGCTTTTTCCTTGGTTTCGAACTAACTTACAACACTGTCTCTAGTAAAAGAATGAGATGTCTTTTTTTTTTTCCTCTAGAACATTGTGAGTTAATTATTGCCTGAATATTTCCTCCACCTTTTCTATGCTTGGAAAATATTTTTAAATAATAATTTAAATTGTTGAGGCTGATTTTTCTGTTGATTTTATTTAACTATTTCAGCATATTTTTCAGGTCTTGTTCTACAGCTCTTATACTGCTTCCATCCAAATTAAAACAATATTATGCATTTTCTTTCTAATTGGTAGCCATGGCCTTTGATGTTCAGCTTGTCAAAATAAGGAGATTTTAACTTTCATTCTATCACTTCAATAGATACATGATTTTCTCCTGTGCTAGCTGCAATGCCGTGTTTTGGTACAAACTTATTACATGTTTCCTTAAATTAATAAAATATTCCAAGGTTATAAGAAGGAAATTGAAAGTGTTTCTGTAACTCCCAGTTACTTTATGGTCACAGATACTCCATCCAGCCTTCCTCAATACTTGTGGTACTAGAAACAATGAAAAACTACTGGCAGTAATCTCCTTGTCATGGCAGTAAAGGGATATACACAGTAGGATTCACAGTAGCATGTCTTAGTCTTTCCCTTCTTCACAGGACTCTATCCACAGCATTGTATAAAGGGAAGAAAAACCTTATTTATTTCAGACCTTAACCCCTGAATCAATATTTTCAGATTGCACATGAACATATTTCAGTTCAAGAATTGTGTTTGTAAGTGGGAAGCCTCTATCTACTACTGACATAATGTCTGGATGCCTCTTCTGAAAACAACAGAAACTGTTACAGATCTTATCAAGCTGTTAGATGAGGGCTTTTCCTCTTGAGCATTCTTTGAATTCAGAAATGAGAGGAACCAAGGAGGAAGAAAGTCCTTCAACAGAAATAAAGCAATGTTTAACCCATTTTCTCCACCTTGGACAGCAATGAACATGGAAAATCCTGTCACCCATCAGTCTGAAGGACTGAGACCAGAAATCGGGTAAATTCTTGCTTTCTTAGTATGTCAGATACTGATAATACTAATATTCTTAGTATTTTTCAGTATGTATGTTCAGGCCTTTCTTGCATAAAAAAAAACAAACAACCTTAGGAGTTAAATCCAAATTCATATAAATCAGTACAATTTTATTTTTGTTCTATGATGCATTTAATCATTAATACAAGACAACAAATCCATCTGTGGTAAGACATAGTACTCTACTAATATTTGCCTCACTATACGTTATGCTTAATATTCCAAATTATGGAACACAAAAGGTTATTCTACAAAATTAAAAATTATATAATTGCATATTATATACAAAAATATTTCTCCTTTATTTTATTTCCTGAATGAAATTTCCTTTCAAATTGAATTTTTTCTACAGGTGCACAATCAAATATATTTTCATGTTCTAGATGTGGATACTGATTTTGTCCTTATTAAATCAAGATGATCAATATCATGCTAACTTGAACACTAATTACAGCAACATAGAAGAAACGTTACTGGTCCTAGCCTAGCAGAATGCAAACTGGAAATTATTTTGGAATAAATAGTTCCTGCTCTGCTTCAGTATCCTGAAGCACTAGCAATGCCTTGCAGTGTTTCATAAACTTACATCAACAACTAAAAAATTGTCCATCTTTTGCCCAGGCACCCCTCTACTTTGAAGACACAATGCTAATACAAAGGTATTAGCATAACACACTGTATTCCAAATATTTAATTAAGACTGCCAATATTTTTCAGTTGCTATAAAAAGGTAGAAAGGTAGAATATGTTTCAAGGTGAAGTTATTGTGTAATATCATCAATATTACTTTAACCAGCATTTATTTAATCAGTTTCTACCAAACATCTCTACATATTTAACACCTAAACACCACATTGCTGTGTGACTGTTCTCAAGGAAAATTTAAGTTATGCAGAAAATATAATTATAATTATAATTATAGTAGGTGTTTTCAAACCATGTTCTCATAATTTAGGCAGTCAACAAAGGATTTGTCAGAATAAATTTCCATCTGATCATAGAATCATAGAATCATTTCAGCTGAAAAAGACCTTTAAGATCATCAAACCCAACCACTAACCTAATACTCTCAAGTTACCATTAAACCAGGTCCTTAAGCAACAAATCCGTGAGACTTAAAAACCTCCACAGAGGGTGACTCAACCACTTTCTTGGACAGCCTGTTCCAGCCCTTGGCAACCCTTTTGGTGAAGAATTTTTCCTCATGTCCAATCTAAACATCCCCTGTCACAACCTGAGGCTGTTACCTCTTGTCTTATCGCTTGTTACTCTGGAGAAGAGACCAAGCTCCACCTCACAACAGCCTCCTTTCAGGTAGTTGTAGAGAGTAAAAATGTCTTCCCTCAGCCTCCTCTTCTCCAGACCAAACAACCCCAGTTCTCTCAACCACTACTTATAAGATTTGTCCTCTGACGTCAGTTTATAATAGCATACAAAATCTTTTCCTGAAGGTTTAAACATATTGTATTACGATTACAAACCACTTTATACGTGTATATGTATATATATATATATATATTTTGCTGAAAAGTCACCTTCTTGCTCTGGGATTTGCACAACATGCTTAAATCTTAGTTCAGTCTAAACTAAGAGTTTAGACTGTTAGGTTTTAAAAATCATGAAGCTGATACAAAATAAACTACACTGCAAAATTGATGGCTAATAGAACTTTAAAACCAGCTTGAAATGCTATTCAAGTATTCAATACTTAATATTTTTTTGTTTTTTTTTCAACTCATACTTGTCCAGTCTAGGCAATTGCACAAAAATAATTAAAGCTGTTGTCATTTACTAGGCAACATTGCTGTACATGCTGTCTACTGAGTTGTCTGAAAGCTAGAATAATGTGTGTAAATATTCATTGTAGGCAAGCAGATAAATTGTAATTTCTTCAGCATGAACTCTTATAATTCCAGATTTATATAAACAAATAATCCATTGATAAAATTTTATAAAGATCCTGGTATCAACAGTATACTGCAACAATTATTTACATATTTTGTTTATGTATTTAATATCAAATTCCTGATTTTTTTTTTTCCTGACCCAGACTGTTCATTATCCTTTTTAATCCAGCTGTAGCTGTTTAATATCTTTTAGGAGATGAGGTAATCAATATTTCTCATATAGCTCATAGTGAAAATCCTAGCAAATTTCTCCAGTTTGAATTACTGATTTACATAATATTAATCTCAATGTTTTTAAGTAGGTCTGTGGAACAATAAGAATTACCAGCCTGTGATAAATTCCATGTTTCTAATTACTTTTAAATTTAGACTTATTTTTAAAAGCTAGGAACTTCCATAGAAAGTATTTTTTTAAGTACTCTATCTTCACAAGAATGAATCAGTGTTAAAACTGTAGTCTGGCTCACTGGATTAGACTGCCACGGAACCCAAGCAGGAAACACTCCTGGATTATCTGCTGGCCTGCCAAATATCCAGGAGAAACTTTGACAAACTTACAGTGTTCTTTGTGTGATTTTTCTGCATTCTTGCTACCTTTTACCAGTCAATTTCATTAAAAAATTTTTACTTCACTCCACTGTGAGCATTTGTTTCCTAGTGTTTGCCATAATAAGAAGAGTGAAAAATTGCTCAATCCCTTTTCTTAGGTGATCCTATTATTATTATTTAGAATCCTCTAAGCTCTCTTCAGTAAAAAATAACAAAATACAGGAGGAAAATATACTTCAATGGTAAGCATTGCTTCAGATGACTT
The DNA here is from genome assembly GCA_013398155.1 of Pedionomus torquatus. Taxonomy (NCBI): domain Eukaryota; kingdom Metazoa; phylum Chordata; class Aves; order Charadriiformes; family Pedionomidae; genus Pedionomus; species Pedionomus torquatus. The sequence goes on from VZRU01010650.1 coordinate 6,136, forward strand.
AGATTGCCTTAGGAAAACATCAGATACTTCTATCTAAACAGTTTCCTTCATGAAGATAGATCTACAGGAGTTTATAACTCCCATGTATATGAAATCCCCGGACATAATTTAAAAAGTATTCCAACATTAATGAATTGGAACAAAACGCCGTTTTATAGAATAACTCTGTCAGCCTACTGCTTTATCTCAAGTTTCCTATAAATTCCCATGCATCTCACAAAGAAATAATACAAATGCAAATAGAAAAAAAACAGTCCCACTAAAACAATAATAAGAAACCAGATCAATCAGAAAAGCCCCAGTGTGCCGAACATTTACTTTGTGTCTGAGCATTAAAGTTTACCTGGCATGTTAAATCATTCTCTGTTTTAAGGCCCCTCATAGAGGAGTGTATTATTAGCAAAGCTAACATTGCCAGAAGTAGGTTAAAATATATGTTTTCACTCTCAAGACCTGGAAGTTTAAGGTTTGAGGTGGGTACACAATATTTGACAAAAAAATATTTGCTTGTCAAGTCTCTACATAATCTCTTTTTCCTCCACTCATGCACAGGACAGTTGCCATACATTCTCAGTGTTAAGCTATTTCTAGATGAATAATCAGTAAATGTATTACTTTTTACATTTGTGGCTGCAAAAGAGCAAGCTTTACAGTGATAATTTGCAATTTACAATGGTAGATGGTAGCCTCTGCAAATAAAAGGGCTTTGCTTTATGTAAAAAAAATCATTATTCATACAGAATATATTCCTTAGCTCTGTAAAATAACATCTGCATTACAGACAACATGCCATTTTGGTCAATTTATTGTGGACATATATACTACAGAGCTTCATTTCTGTCCTATGCATGTATTCCCTTTTTATTTCTCAGTTCCCTTATGAAAAGATTTTTACAACACAGAGAAGGAAATTAAATCCACCCCCTTCACCCCCCAATTTTGTATGCATAGTGGCATGCCTATACCACTTTCTATGTATTGCAAGAGGTATTGTATTTTTGTGTTGCAGAGTAGGTACAGGTTACAATAGAGAGACACATTTCACATAGCAATTTCTTTTTTCTCCTTTCATGCATAGGATAATAAGGTTCTTGTATACTTTCAGTCACCCATTCACCCACAAAGATGCTCAAACCAGGGGTGGTTTACCCCAACCTGTATCATAACACCTTGTACTCTTATGCTGATGTTCAATGTGGTCAAAGAAAAAATGTATTCAAAAGTTCTTAGGGCCAGATAAAACATCTAAAGTCATATATCAACATTTATAATGTTAGAGAAAAATTGTTGTTGCAAGGATCTCTTAAATTCCAGTGAACTGAAGAAGGTGAAAGGGCTAAGGACTCTGGGTTTGTCCAGTTTGGAGAAAAGGAGGCTGAGGGGTGATCTTCCTGCTCTCCACAGCTTCCTGAGGAGGCAACGTGGAGAGGGAGGTGTTGAGCTTCTCACCCTGGAATCCAGTGACAGGACACATGAGAATGACTCAAAGCTGTGCTAGGGGGGGTTAGACTGGACGTTAGGAAGCATTTCTTTGCTGAGAGCATGGTCAAACCCTGGAACAGGCTTCTTAGAAAGGTGTTAAAAATTTCTGCAAGAGAGGTTTGCAGTGCCTGAAAGCCCACCTTTTCTTATCAGTGCTAACATATATTGTATCCTGTAAAAATAGTTTCCAGATAATAATACAGGACTGCATATTGATGAGTATAATAATGCTTAGGGCTCTAAATCAGAGGCACACTGACAAATAAGCTCCCTAGACAAACAAAGTTTGTCTTTGTCTAGTTCTTTATGAAAATGACATTGTAGAATTTGGATCTTTTTTTCACATGCTGCTTATTCAACTTCTGTGTTTGCCCTATCATTGACTTAAGCTGACTTTGTGCCTTAAAGAGATTTTTTCTACAACTTCCTAAGACAAAAGCATCAGAAAGCACACAATATTGGTCAAAATGTTACACAGATATCAGCTTCAAAATTCAGACCTGCTTGAGCTATCTAACATTAGCCACCATTATCAAGCTGGAAAGTTGTTTTTTTTTTTTTTTTTTTTTTTTGCAATCACTTCCCCTTAGGACACTTCAGTACAGTACATGTATCAATGACAGTCACTTGGGCCCCTATTCTCTAAAGAAGCTACACCTTGTATGAATTATCTACTCCGTATTACCATGTTGCTAGTGAGTTTCGTGACAAGATTATTAAATGCCTGATGCATCTTACCAGCTAATAATTTAGCAACCACAAATGAATCATTAATAGCTGATTAAACCTAGTCTTCCACTTGGCCTCAGGTTCCTTGAGGGAGCAGTTCAATCCACAACTAACACCTGTTAAGTCTTGCTGACATGGTAAGAGAAGCAGCTGGTCATTCTCTATTCGCTCTAGCATTTAAGTGTTGGTCTTTTTTAAACCTCTCCCTCCATAATTCATATCTACTCAAGTTATAATGGGACAAAAATTCTCACTGTAGCTGTGTCTATTGGCCAGCCTTAGGTTTGTACAGTTATAGGACATGGTTAATATGCGAGTGTGAAGAATTCCTGAAAACAAGATTTCAGACAGGCTTGACATAGATGCAATAAGCTAAGAATACGATTTCAGTATTTTTCAATATAGAGTTCAACATAAAGGCTACGCATGTCTTCAATTCATGGAGCAGTCAAAATACCTTAAATAGCCACTGACTCTCAATAATACTTCTCAACCAATTCTTAAAGCTCTTTGTATGCGTCTTTTAAAATTTTACCTCTTTATATCTCTTTTTCTGCTTCCTGAGTTTTTGCTAATTGCCACTTTTATAATTTTTGCATTTTATCCTGAATTCTTAACATTTGCCTCAAGCATGTGCATGCAAGTTCCATGCAAAAACTAGACTTCCTATTTATACTGTCTTACTCCAAATGTTCATTTTTCTTCTTCCAAGGCATCTGAAAATGCCTGAAAATAGAACTCAAGTGTGGAGGTTTTGGTGCAACTTTTGTAAGGCATTTTTCTTCAAAATGTTATTTTTAAGGTGATTCATAAAATGCTAGTGAACTTCAGTTTCTTAATAAAATCTGTTTGGGCAGCTGCAGTGACATATTGATTCAATTTTTGCTTAGTAGGTCCAGTACAATTGCTGTGTTAAATACAGCTAAAAAGCACTACACTTACATTCTTAATTAATTTATTCATTCATTAAACAATCAAAAATGTGATTAGATTTTCAATCATAAATATGACTATGATAACTAAAACAGTACAAATAGCCATTTCATGCAGAATTAGAAAGGTAAATGCCAAGATTATTTTTCTGACACAAGCAGTGGCATAAATTAAAACAACATATCACATAGCAGGATTTGCATCTATTTAAACAATTTAATAATCTAGCAAATGCAGCAGTAGAGAAAAAAGAAACCTCAAAACTGTTTTTATAAAATGGTAAACAGGGACCTGTTAAATGTTTTCACTAACCAGCAGTAAAATACATGCTCAGTGTCTCTCCTAGAAAAGGTTAGCTTGTAGAACTAGCACATAAAGTAATCTATTTAACAGCTATTTACCTATAAGGCACGAATGCAGTGCTTTGGTCAAGAATTGTTCTGCTTGCTGCATTAGAATCATCCTAACTTCATTCTAACAGGACCTTGACCTTCCAGTTCAAAAGCAGAAGGACCATTGATCTGCTTGAAGGCCAGGGGAAGATGGGCTTGAATACCTGCAACCTAGTGTGAAACTTCACAAGTGTAAACAAAGCTGCTGCTCAAATTTCTATTGTTCTCTGGGTCATACATTAAAAAGAAAGAGCAGATAGTTGCCCCAAAGCACTGAATGGAGACTAAAGTAGAGGGTTTACCTATTTGCATTTCCACTGAGTACAGATTTTCTTTGCCGAATACTAGTAAAGACAAAGCAAGGTGCAGGTCCTTGGATCCTACACAGCATGAACTGAAAAGAACTGCTGTATATTTTCACAGTAAATGCCTTCAATTTTTGCTGCTCTGCCAAGATAGTAGGTATTTCTAGCAGCTCATTTTCTAAATATGTGTTTCCTTAAACCCTCGTATCTTTGCAGTTGCACAGCTTCAAGAATGGAAAATACTTCCAGCAAAGCCCATTGTCCTTCATGCAGGAAACCCAGAGCATGTTGGAGACAAAACAATGTGAATGCAATGCTTATCACGATGCCCTTAGACTTGACTGGTGGGAACAGATGTTTTTTCTCTCTGCACAACCACTGTGTACTCTATCCCTCCCACAAAATAATACCACCTGCAAAATGAAACATCTGAACATACACATGTAGGTCCTGCACGCTCAAGGCTGAATTCACACAGTTTTGAAGGTTTCTTTATTTCAACTGTTCCCCCTGTTATGACTTCATGTTAAAAAAGTGTATTTTACAATGCGTATCTTCCCACGCTTCCTCAGCATCATGGGGAAGACAGCATCCAAATTTCCTTTTCTTCAATTATGGGAACTATGAAGACAACAGTTTTAAACTAAGCAATTGACTTCAAAAAATCGTTTCTTAAAACACAAATCATTGCAGTTGAACAAGCAGCAAATACACTTCTTTATCTTAAAAACTTCAGAAGCAACATTTGCAGAATCTTAGCCTCTGTTCTAGACCATCTTTTAGGACTGTGGATATAATGAAGGGTAGCCCAGAATACTAAATACAGTAGTTTAAGGAAAAGTGTCCAAAGCAGTTATAAAATGGAGTTCTGCTACATAGCACCAAATCCTGAAAGAACCAAGTGCAGCCCAAGGCAGATGGACTCCAGTGGAACACAGCCAAGTGGATATTGAAAACAGAATTACTGTAATGGATAAATCTCATCCAAGGTAGCACTGAAATTTTATGTATGCCCAACAAACCATTAGTTCAGTTGGAGCACAATTTTCAGGGAAGGATAAAGTAATGAAATCAGTAGGGCCAAATTAATCCCTAGAGTTATTCCCCTGAAGTCTAGTGAGCTTGGCAAAATATTAGTTTATTTTTTTTATTCCAAAGAGAATCTGTACCAGCTGAAGTGGCACAACACACTTGATAAAGTCAACAAACTTTTACTACCCTTTCCCAAGTACATCCATGGAGGAATGCAAAGTGCAAAGTGGTACATCAGAGAAAAAACATTCACAATTTCTATTTGATGGGAAAAGCATAAAAATTTCAGCTCCAAAGAAACCATACTTTCTGCTTCTTCAGAGAATACATTCTAGTCCAGCAAGAAGGTCCATAATATATATTTGGCTACATTCCCATGGTTATGACAGTGATTGAATTTAGCTTCTGTTACTCTCCAAATGAGTGAGTGTTAGCAACTGGTACAATTTAGACTCCAATCCATGTTGTATAGAGTGGTTACATGAACTTAGTTTAATTCTACTTACTACTGAAAACCAGGTTGGAGTCATCAGATGGCTTTTAAAATAACTCATTTATTTCTCAGAGTGGTGTGGTATGAGCTCACTACTCCTTGGCCCTCAATTAATGTCCACTGATGCAATATCAGTAAGGTAACAAGTTATGACAGTTACTCTACCTGTTCCCAAAGATGCAGAGGGAAAACTGGACAACCAGTCTGCAGACTGGTAAAAAGAAGGTAACTGCAGTTCATACTCTTTTCCTTACATCCACTCTTCCTGCTGAGGGTCTTCCATCTTGTTATCTTGGCTTTATTCTAAGTATTTTAAAGGCATTCGCTTGGAATCATAGCTAGTGAACTTTCTTTAGCAACATCCTGTCATGCAATCTAGTTTATGTTCCATTTGTAGCATCTGGGCATAGAGAATGCAGAATAAGTGATTACTGGTGTTGAATGAGCTTCTGCACAGGAAATTGCTAGCAGAAAAATCTCCTTTGTGATGAGCTATACTCCATATCTCTGGTGGTAAATCATAACTAGCCTATACAGCCTTTTCATAAAAATACAATTTTATGAAATGTCCTATTATCATAAAATTTTGTTACTGAAAGATCATAGATCAATGTACATGAACAGCATGCAAGTATGTCATATGCTTAATATACTTATTATAAAAAATCATAAAATCCTCTAGGTTGGATGGAACTTCAAAAGTCATTGAGTCCGACCATTAACCTAACACTGCTAAATACACCACTAACCGTGTCCCTAAGTAACATGACCACAAGACTTTTAAGTACCTTCAGCGATGGTGACTCAACCACTTCCCTGGGCATCCTGTTCCAACCCTTGTCAACCCTTTTGGACATTTTCCCTCATGTCGAATCTAAACCTCCCTTCTCACAAGTTGAGGCCCTTTCCTCTTGCCCTAATCCCTTGTTACTTGGGAGAAGAGACCGACCTCCACTTCTCTACAAACCTCCCTTCAGGTGGTTGAAGAGAGCAATAAGGTCTCCACTCAGCCCCCTTTTCTCCAGACTAAACAACCCCAGTTCCCTCAGCTGCTCCTCCTAAGACCTGTGCTCTACACCCTTCACTAGCTTCATTGCCTTTCTCTGTAAGTGCTCCAGAATCTCAATGTCTGTCTTCTAGTGAGGGTCCCAAAACTGAACACAAGATGTACAGCCTTACTAATTATATCTTAGTTTTTCCTTTGTGCTCCAATCAATGTATGTCCCATTTGAAGTCATCTTTATTTTCTGCATTCTCTTTCCCTTTTCCTACCTGTATAGCCTAAGTAAACTAGTTACATTGTTTATATTACTTTCCTGTTACTGTTGTGTCACAATTTCATACTTGAATATAAGTATGCTCTAAATTCCACTGTGCCATATGGGTATTTGATTATGTCCATGTTTGAAATGAGAAACAGAAGGACAAAAATTACAACTATACCCTTAAAAGAGAATATTTGTGGCAAAGACTTCTGAAATTTTTAGAAAGATGGAGTAGAAGCATGTATTTATGAATAATTTCTATATGCATATTCTTCTTCCTGTCTATGTTAAAAATACAAAATATACAATAATAACCAGTAATGTTTTTATATTGAAAATAAAATATTTTTCACAGGAAATACCTCCAAAGTTAAATTAATCTTGCCTAATGGTTCAATTTCTGACAGCAGCAGCAGCAAAACTGAATGAAAACTTAAAATCAACCAAGTATCTTGCCATCACAGACCATTAGATCGAGAGAAATTAATAGTACTTCACTATTAACAAGTTCCTGTCAAGTATTTAGTCATGACTAAAAATCCATTAGTAAATTTATGAAGGATTGGAAGGCTATTTCAGTTAGAATTACAGAAGTTACATTAATGTAGTGTAAATTGATTTGAATTCATTGCTTTGTACATAGAATCATGGAATCGTTAGAGTTGTACATCTACCTGCATTTCAGCCTATCTGCATCATTGTATACAAACCTCTAAGAAAATCAATAAAGTAACTTTCTACAGACATACAGCAATGGCCATTAAGAATCCAAGGCCATTTATCCCTGGAAGTCTCAGAAAGATTATATTTTGATTGTTGTCTTTCAGAATCAAACACTGCAGTATTTTATTACCTGATTTCTAGAAAGAAATTTAGTGGAAATAGACTATTTCGTGTTTAACAAGTGAATCTGATAATTACTTGCCTTTTTTAACGCTGTGCCAAATAAACATAATTCTGTAACACCAATTAATACATCATTTGAGCAGATGCATCAAGTTTTTACCCTACAAAATGCATGCATTTTACCCTATAATTACAGATAAAGAGTCTGCACTCTGCTAATTGTTTATCTAATGTAGTTATCTATATATTAGATACTCACAATATATGTTGGGTTTATTTTCCATATTTATCTGTCAAAAAAGGCTGAATGTAACAGATACTATAACCTTTGCAAAGAAGTTCTGTGGTGCAACCCAAAAACTCTAGAGAGGCAAAAATACTATAATCAGTAAGTGATAAAAGTATTATATATAAGTAAGTGATGTCATGCATTTAATATATACTTGGTGAACTAAAAATATAACTCATGGCAAAATTCTGTTCTTGCAATATGAACTACATGGGAAAATTATATCCTGCCATTAGGTTTGTGCTTTTTGAAAAAACACTCAAGAAAGTTTTATTATATATTCCCAAGTAAGTGCTAAAAAATCTCCTGTTTTGGCAAAAAGAGACAGAATTTGGTCTCTTACTATCTGAGAACATGACATACTGAAGAATGGTACCAAAAATATTTAATAATAGGTTTTGAAGGCATACACAATGCACAACACACAGGTTCATCCCACTGGTATATATTTCATGAGCCCCATTGTCATTTCCTCTAGTAATTTGTGAAACTCTGTCCATTAAAAACCATCCCTAGATGAGCACTCTTTCAAAAAAAGTTAACGCCACAAAATATTTGGCATCATTGGTTAGAATCAATGAGATTCAGCAAGAAGCTTCTTTTGAAATAGCAGCATTTACATCCATCTGAAGTGGAAAGGGGGAAAAAGGGCATCACAGAATCCAAAATACTAAAATGAACTTCTTAGAGCAATGCTATGAATTTCGGCTATAAAACAAGGTTTACACTTGTTCAGTCATCCTTCAATTTCAGAGTAAACTGGGTTCACAGTAAAAATCTCAAAGCTCAAGCTAAGGCAAGCAGTGCAGTGACAAATCAGAAGGCAGAGCTCACTACATATCTTTTACAAGCTTAAAGAACACTCGGGAAGGTATCCAGAGAAGAAATAGCTGCCAACAGTTGGAGGTATTACCACATCCTGTTTTCTGAGGCTGCTACTCACAACAATGACATGTCAGTAGAAATGAATTTGTATTGATGTACAAGCTGCTTCAATGAAAAATTTAGGGCTGTAAACCAAATTTCCTTATAAACTGTTATTCCTTAGAACTAATAATTCAACTGAAATTAAAAATCTTTCATAGAATTTCCTAGGTTGGAAGGAACCTTTCAGATCATCTAGTCCAACCATCAACCTAACACTGACAAAAACATCACTTAAACCATATGTCTAAGCACTATGTCTACCTGTCATTTAAAAACCACCAGGGAGGGTGACCCAACCACTTCCCTGGGCCACCTGGGAATACTTAAAAACCCATTGAAAGTAAGAGTTCTAAGCCTCTCCTTCTGCAGCTTGAGGCCTTTTCCTCTTGTCGTATTGCTTTTTACTTTGGAGAAGAGACCAACCCCCATTTGTCTACAACCTCTTTTCAGGTGGTTGCAAATGGCAATAAGGTCTCACCTCAGTCTCTTTTTACCCAGACTAAACACTCCTATTTTCCTCAGATTCTCCCAATACAGCTTGCTCTCCAGACCCCTCTCCAGCTTCATTGCCCTTCTCTGGACATGCTCCAGCACTTCAGTGACCTAACAGTGTTGAGGGGCCCAAACAAGGTGTAGCCTCACTAAGTGCTGAGTACAGGGGAATAATGACTTCTCTAGTCCTACTTACCACACTATTCCTGATACAGCATGCTGGTGGCATTCTTGGCCACCTGGACCACTGCTGGCTTGTATTCAGCCAGCTGTTGTTGAAGACCCTGAGGGCCTTTTCTTTCAGGCAGATTTTCAGCCATGTTTCCTAAGTCTGTAGTACTGTGTGGGGTTGTTGTGACCCAAGTGCATGACCTTGCACTGGGCCTTGCTGAACCTCATATGACTGGCCTCGGCCCATCCATCCACCATGTCTGGATCCCTTTGTAGAGCCTTCCTACCCTCAAGCAGGTTGACACTCTGCCTAACATGATGTCAACTGCAATCTTACTGCAGATGCATTCAATTCCCTCATCCAGATCATTGATAAAGGTACTAAAGAGAACTGGCCCCAGTGCTGAGCCCTGGGGAACATCACTTGTGGCTGGTCACCAACTGAATGTAACTCTGTTCACAACAGCCCTTAAGGCCCAGCCA
>VZRU01010650.1:26405-64426 GCA_013398155.1 Pedionomus torquatus
GGAGACCTAATTGCAGCCTTGCAGTACCTAAAGGGGGCCTACAGAAAGGCTGGGGAGGGTCTGTTCACAAAGGCCTGCTGCGATAGGACGAGGGGCAATGGACTTAAGTTGGAGAAGAGTAGATTTAAGTTGAATATTAGAAAAAAATTCTTTACTCTAAGGGTGGTGGAACAGTGGAACAGGTTGCCCAGGGAGGTGGTTGAGGCCCCTTCCCTGGAGATATTCAAGGCAAAGCTCAACAATGCCCTGGGCAACTTCGTCTAGTTGGGGGTGTCCCTGCAACTGCGGGGAGGTCGGACTGGATGACATTTGGAGGTCCCTTCTTGCCTGGATGATTCTATGATTTCTATGATTATTTTCTGACTCAGGTTAACCACAGAGATGAGTCAAGAATTTGTTAGTGGGCTAGAAACAACCTCATCATTCATTAGGGGAAATTGATTGCTTCATGTGTCAAACCTTCAAAATGAATTTTCATTGTAGCTTCTGGCTCTTTGGCACTCAGTACGCCCCTGGGCTGCAAATAAGCAAACTAAAGTGATGATTTTTACCTATTTTTCATCTACCTTCTAGTTCAATTCTACTGTTATGTGGGCATGATGCATGCTGTGACATGGTAATGCAGGAACACACACAGAGGCTCAGAGGCTGTACTTGTTCCTGCCATGTTAGTATTCTTTTAAAGATCACTATGTTGGTATATCAAAGTTGTTTGAAAAATTACTGCAGTGCTGGATTTTTTAAGCACTTGGAAGTCCTGGTATTTGTTCTTGGAAGAGAATGGATAAACTTTAGGATGTCAGTAGCCACGTCACAAGATTGAGTAGCAGATGGAAAGGATGGGAGGGTGTGTCAGGGTGGGTTGGTTATGTATGATTCAAGAACTGGCACTACACAACTACTTTGTCAGAGATGCATACTGTGATACTTCTGAAAAATGTTATTCAAAGAAAAGCTAAGGAAAGTGAGACATAGATGATCTTGTTATATCTGCCAAGAGGCCTGCAGAGAAATGCCAATAAAAACCAATCCATATTTCCTTGTCAGGACTCTTTTTGCTTTTTTACTTCTTTTATGCTATTTTTATTGTCTAGCAAGCTTGAAATATGTGGCTGACTTCAGTTCCTTAGATTACAATAATTTATTTTTGCACAAAAATCTATGCCTACTAATGAGCAAGTACTGATAAGAACTAGTAAACATACTTGTTAATTAGAAGGCCAGCAAATGATGTCATGAACATTAAATTAGCTAGCAAATGATTCATCATCTTAGCAGAGGTACTTACAGACGGAATGGAATGAAGAGGCAGACACTTAAAATGACCGAACCGAAGTCTGCTCTATATGAAAAGAGATGAAGTAGGTTAACTGATAGCTAAAAGGATGTAATTTCTAGAATTCAATTAATTGGTTACAGGGCAGGGATTAACAGAGAGTCTTCCAGACTTCTAATGTAAAAAAGAAGCCTAAATGTGCTATTTGACTGATTTCATTAACAGACACCTTACAGGAACTTCCTTTCTCTTGTGTACATTCTCAGAGAGTAGAAATGTCAGGAGCAGAACTATTTCTTGGAGTTACTTTGTTTTTATTAACAATTATGATCTTGAATCACCTAATGTAGTAAGTCAGATACCTGACATTCAAAAACTTGGTTGTCATGCTTGGTGGTTTTGTAGTAATGACAACACTGACTGTTGTAATGCTCACCTAACATTTTCATAATAGAATACTGGTAGAAGTTGCTTAGGATTGAGGAAAGCCTTAATTACACCCTTGGATAATGTTATCTATGTTGGTTGTCTTTCTTAAGATAATTATTGTCACATCTCTAACTCAAGGTACTTCAGCTGTTAACAGGAATGAGACTTTTTCACTGGCTGAAATATAGTAGTAAACTTTCTTTTAAATAACTTGGCACTCACACACTTCAGACCGCAGATGCATCTGTTACCACCCTTGTGAAATTTTGCACAATGAGATAAACCTCTACAAATAAAGTAAAGGAAAAGCAAGGCAAATGCTAAGTCAAAGGCAAAGGTATATTCTTCAAGCCTATTTTATCCTGGAAATAGGAAAATAGCATGTATCATGGCTATTTGGGAAGACATAGTGCTTAGGGATATGTGTAGTACTGGATTTTGTCATTGTTAGGTTGACAGTTGGACTAGATGATCTGATTACCATCAAGGTAACTCTATGATCCTGTGCATATCTCTTTTGTCAGTTGGGGTCAGCTGTTTGGGTTATGTCTCCTCACAACTTATGCATCCCCAGCCTACTGCCTAGGAGTACAACATGAGAAGCAGAGAAGGTTTGGATGTTGTTTAAGCAAGCTTCAGCAACAGGTAAACATTAGTAAGTTATCAACATCATTTTGGTCATAAGTCCATAAAATAGCACCATATGGGCTGCTATGAAGGAAATTAACTTCATCCCAGCCAGACATAGTACAGATGCCAAAGGAAATTACAGAAGTCAGTTACGTAGTTGTCTGCTTCCTCCCTAGCCCTGCCTGAGTTCTTGAAGGCCTTCTGCTGATGTTAAGAAAATAACAGAAGTCACATATTTGTATGCAAAACACATAGTACTGAAGCATCCAGGAACGTGTACCTTCTTTATCACCACAGATGTGATCAGCAATACTACTCCAGCAAGATACTCATGAGCCTCTCTGGCTGCTTCTCTATGAGGAGAAACAGGCATTTATACTTTTTCACCAAGAAATAACTGTGTGTTCCCTGCAACCTTCAGAATGGGCATTTCTGGTATGTAAAGTTGTGGCAGACCCTTGAAAATCATACATTGTACATTGACCATGTACAGCAACATACTACAGGCTGTGGAAGGGAAAAGGGACAGTCTTGGCATGAGAATGAAAAAACTGTTCCTTGAGATATTTAGCTTGAAGCAAAATCCAGGACTCTGCCAGAAAACAAAACCAATAATTCCTAAATCTTATATTTTTCTACCTACTGACTATATGGAGAATTCACTGGAAAATTGCTCATTTTGCATGGACTACAGGTCTAAATAAACTATTAGCCAAAAACAGCTTACTGTTTCTATTTAAATATTTCTTTGTATGTAATTGCTTTTTGTAGTCAATCAAAAGTTTCAGTTTAGCTGAGGAATGAATTGTGCGTTGATGTCACTCCCCATGATGGAAATGTGCCATCTATTTTCCGAGAGAAAATTAAATGTTATATGTCAAATTTGTCATAAAAATCACTAAAGTACAAAGTCAAGCACTCAAAAATCAGGCAGTGCCAAAATTACCCTTTTTTGTGTGTCCTTATATTTACACTATAACACGTATAGTAGGAAAAACTTTAATACCAAGGTCACATATTCTCTTAGACATGATCTTGTAGGCTAAAGCTGCTTGTAGGATCAGTAAAGACTGTGTAGCAATAGTTATAGTCCTTCTCCCACTTCTTGCAGAACTTGACAGATGTTTAGTAAATATTTTTGAAGATTTTGAGTGAAACAATGATCTGACAATAGACTCTTACCTTAGAGAAAACTTGCTTCTATAAAATTTTGTGATTGAATGTAGAGCTACTATATAACACTAAATAAGTTTCTTAAATGGTTACTGTTTTCCTTATTTCTTAATGTCCACTGTGAGCCAGTAGTGTTACTTGCAAGCATGTTGAGCTAAACTTTTGCAAATTAAAGTCAGAGGAAAATTCATTTGATTACATTAAGGGAAGCTAATGTAAAGTATTCTGAAACTCCTATTTTCCAAATTGGTCAAGCAAAGTTAGAAAACTGTTTTTCAGTTTATCTCATTCTGTCTCTAACTATTGTCTATAAAAATGGGCTAATACCATCCAGGGATGACCTAGCTTCAGTAGGTCTTAGGGACTTGAATTAACACCTGTCAATCTTATAGCTATAGAGATGATAAGTACCTAAGAAACGCCTGTGAGAAATGTGGGCATTAACTAGGGACACAGATGCTCTTGCTCTTTCCACGTCCTCTTTCACCCCCTGCCCCACCCCCGGGAAGAAGGAGAGGATCAGAAGCCGAGAAATGAGACAGAAATTCATGGAATGAGGTAAAACCAGTTTAATAATTAAAAATGAATGTTTAACAAAATACAAGAAAGAAAAAAACACCACCACACAAAACAGAGAGGAAAATAAAATCCAAAAAGACAAAACATTGCACATGAAAACTGTTGCTCACTACCAACTAGCAATGCCAGTCCTCCAAACAGTGGGCCCTCACCAACATCTCTCCCCCCTCAACCCATTTTATTGTTGAGCACATCATATGGTATGAAATATCCCTTTGGTCAGTTAGGGTCAGCTGTTCTGGCTGTTTTCCCTCTCGGTCTTTAGTTAAGGGTACCACAGCCAGCTTGCTTGAGGAGCAGCATGAGCAATAGAAAAGGCCAGGATGCTGTTGGCCTTCTTGGCCACCTGGGCACACTGTTGGCTCATATTAAGCCAGCTGTCCACCAATAGCCCTAGATCCTTTTCTTCTAGGCAGCTCTCCAGCCACTCTTCCCTAAGACTGTAGTGTTGCCTGGAGTCCTGATGGGATGCACCCATGAGCATGGGTAGAAGTCATTGCTGGGCCACTCTCCATCATCTTTGAAAGCTCCTGGAGAATAAGTGAGGTGCCTGAGGACTGGAGAAAAGCCAGTATTATCCCAGTCTTCAAAAAGGGCAAGAAGGAAACTTGGAAAAAGCTGAGTAAAAAACTGGAAAACTGGAAACTGGAAAAACTGAGTACAGTGAGGGACAGTCACTCTCCTACTCCTGCTGACCATACTATTTCTGATACAGGCCAGGATGCCTCACCTGAGCACACTGCCAGCTCATATTCAGCCACCTGTTGACCAACGCTCCCTCCTCCTTTTCTTTCAGGCAAATTTCCAGAGACTCTTCCCCACACCTGTAGTACTGCATGGGGTTGTGATGGTCCAGGTGCAGGGCCCAGCACTTGGCCTTGTGGAATCTCATACCATTGGCCTTGGCCCATCCATCCAGCATGTCTGGATCCCTTTGTAGAGCCTTCCTACCCTCAATAAGATTCACACTTCTGCTCAACCTGGTGTCATCTGCAAGCTTACTGAGGATGCACTCAATTCCCTCATCCAGATCATTGATAAAGGTACTAAAGAGAACTGGCCCCAGTGCTGAGCCCTGGGGAACATCACTTGTGGCTGGTCACCAACTGGATGTAACTCTGTTCACAACAGCCCTTGAGGCCCAGCCATCCAACTATTTTTTTACTCAGCAAAGAGTACTCCCATCCAAACCATAAGCAGCCAGTTTCTCCAGGAGACTATGGTGGGTTATTGTGTCAAAGGCCTTACTAAAGTCCAGGTAAACAACGTCCACAGCCTTTCCCACATCCACAAAGTGGGTCACTTTGTCATAGGAGGAGATCAGGACAGTCAGGCAGGACCTGCCTTTCCGAAACCCATGCTGGCTGGGCCTGATCAGCTGGTTGTTGTGTGTGTGCCATGTGATGGCACTCAGGATGATCTGTTCCAGAACCTTCCCTGGCACCAAGGTTAGACTGACAGACCTGTAGTTCCCTGGATCCTCCTTCTGGCCCTTCTGTAGATGAGAATCATGTTTGCTAAAGCTCCAATCAATGGGGACCTCCTGCTTGGCCAGGGCTGCTGAGAAATGATGGAAAGAGGTTTGGTGAGCACTTCCAACAGCACCCTGAGTAGGCTTGAGTGGATGCCATCTGGCCCCATAGACTTGTCTCAGTTCAAGTGGTGTAGCAGCTTGCTAACCATTTTGCCTTGGATTATGTGGGATTCATCATCAAATCTCTCTTACTTTGTGTCAAATTTTCCCCTCATATCTTTCAAAGCTCTCAAAGCTTCAGAAATGACCTTATTTACTTATATTGTGGGTTTTTTTGATCATTCTGTCTGAGATTGCAATTTGATGGATCCTTTCCCCCTGGCCTCCTTCCCACCCTCACCCCATGCTCTTTATTGTTGCAAATTTCTTAGCAGACCTGTCAGGTTGAACTCCAGTCAGGAAACATGGGCTGGATGAAAAGACTGATAGGTGGGCAGGAAACTACTTCCACTGTTGGTATCAAAATGCAGTGGGTGGTGTGTTGGTACCTGGCTGTCTGCTGGTAACGAGCACATCATCATGAACGGCTGATCCTAGAGCACACGTCAAAGTGCAGAATTCGACACCCAGACAGGAAAAGCTGAAGCACCAGCACAAACCGGCAACTGACTGACTGGGTCACAGCCCTGCTGGAAAGGACTGGGAGGCTTTGACGGGGAGGCAGAATGCACAGCAGCCAAACAGTGCACCCTTCCTCATAGACCAAAGAAAAGACCTGCCAAAGTGACTGTAGCCAGTGGGTCAAGGGGAATGCTGGGAGCCCAGGAGGGGGTTGGCAGGATGCTGGGGCCCCAGCACAGAATCAGTGTGAGCACCTGAGGGGGCTGAGCTGACTGAGTCTGCTGTGGAGGAGGAGGATGGTCACCTAAAGGCAGCCTGCTGCTACTTGGAGGGCAGTTGTGGAAGACAAGTTCTAGCTCTTCTCAACTGCGGCACACCGCTTAAGGGCCCCCAACTGGGAGTTTCAGATGAAGCCTCAGGAAAACCTTCTTTGTTAGGAACGTAGTGCAGCACAGGAGAAGGCTGTTCGCGGAGTCTGGGCAATTCCTGCTATTAGTGGTTTTTGAGATTCAGGCAAATCTCCAGTTGATGTGATCTAGTGTGAGTGATGGTTCCATTTGGAGTGTGACGTTGGCCTGGGTAACCTCATAAGGGTTCTTCCAAACAGCATTTGTATGATCCTGCAAGTGAACATAATGCTCTTTTCAACTGTCTTCATAAATGAGGTAAAACTAGTTACAAATTTATTATTTGTGTTTTGCCAAGATGAGCAACATGAACATGATCGGTGTTTGCACCTGAATTAGTGTCCTGTTTTTATACACATTGATTTAATTTTCCTATGTCATCAAAATATGCATTAGGTGCTTATTGTTTTATTTCTTCGGAGCTTGGCTCTAATATTTGGGTTGGAATTCCTCCTTTATGACCTTTTTTAAGCCACAGTCCCCTACCTTTTTAATTTTTGCATATGAGTTACAGAAGAATTTCCCTGGTAAGGTCATTTTCTCAGTTCAGCTATCTCATTCTGATTGTTTGTGGCTGCAATTCAAGGATTTTTATTATTTTCAGAGCTGCTCAAAAGATCAACTGATGAAGTGGATCAAATAAGTTCATGTGATGGTTTATTTTTATCTTTGATATCAGCATTTGTCAATTCTTGCACAGTTATAATCAATGTCATTTTTATTTTTTAATTTATTCAACTATCTTGAATATCCACTATGCACACATTGAAAATGCAAGCCTGAAGTTAAACTTCTCCCTGGATGACTATAACATATTAATTCTTGTAGTATTTTCACAGTGATTGATTTCACTGTTGATATTCTTCGGAGTACATGAGTTAATATATACCATTTTATAATCTTTGTTTCCTTAAACTGCATTGCAGCTAGATTAAGAAAAATAGCTAAATTATGAATTTAGATTTTGTGATTAAAAATCTAATTAGAAATAGTGTGTTCACAGCAACTGCTCAAGCTCTGAGTATAAATCGAGCTTATTAATATTATTCATCATGAAAGGTGTTTCATTAATGGCTCTCCCTGTGTGCATAACATAAATATATTACGGTGCAAGTTTTTCTTACAGGTGTGCATCAGTCTTCATAAGACAGGTCAAATTGAAGGCCCTGTCTGTGCTTTAACTGGAGGTGTGATTGTAAATTGTGGGCATAGACTAGTGTGCTTTATTTTTTATACCACGTATACTATAATATACGTGTTAACTCTAATTTGGCAGAGGCAAATAGTTGGTGTACCTGCCAAAATATTCTATTGGGACTATGAAGCTATTGATTCCCGGGCTATGTGGAATAATTATATAGTTATACATGGTGTTGTCCTAACTTTTAGTTTAGACGAAGAAATCTTTAGACTTGCTCAGAGCTTGCATTTCTTCTCAGGAAAGCAATCAG
Source organism: Pedionomus torquatus (assembly GCA_013398155.1). NCBI lineage: Eukaryota > Metazoa > Chordata > Aves > Charadriiformes > Pedionomidae > Pedionomus > Pedionomus torquatus. The sequence goes on from VZRU01010650.1 coordinate 34,446, forward strand.
GGCAATAGGTACAGTCAGTGGTATCTGGGCTGGGGAATTTATCAAGTAATGGCAAAGGACTATAAGATATTATAGTCCTACTATGAGAAAAAAGTAATTTTTTTCTCATTATTACAACAGGCTTTTCAGAGTATTGGTGCTCTCAGAAAAGTAATTATTTGATAATTTTCTCTCTCAATGGTGAACTTTTTGATAAAACTTCTGGAAAGTTTCTGAAGAAATTATCTCCACTTTAAATCAATATCAGTTGGAGATATTTTTTTTTTTAATTACTTGACAGTCTTCCTCAACCCAGAGAATACTATTAGCAGTTTATATGATTAAATTAAGAATAATATTTACTAATGCTTAGATGTAAGATTTCATTAGGGTCTGATCTTCAGATGTTCTAATTATTCCCTGTTTCTAAGCTCTACAGTCATTGTTTTAGGCAGGAAACTACTGTAAGCAAGATAAGAAGATGGGAGCTGGGACAGTTAAGAGAATTTAAGGTGAATTATCTCCTATTTGCACTTGAGGGGTATATAGTTGCAAATCTCTGAGTAGCATTTTTATTTTATTGTTAGTATTTATACTCTCAATCATTCCAAAACATTGATAACTTGTAGAGAAGCAAGTATATCGTGAGAAAGAAATTTGTGTAATGCTGAGCACTTTTTTCTCCTGTGCAGGTACAAGTACATATTTTAGACAGCACTGTGTTAATCTCCTCATAATATTGCTTTCTGTTTTCTTTAAAACCTTGAATTATCTAAACCCTAAAAACCTTTTATTGCATTTTTTAAATTCTTTTTCATTTTCTCTGTTATGATGGTAAAGTCTAATAATAACTAATATTTACAAGAAACTAGCTTATGGAAAGCAATTAAAACAGCTATCAAGTTAATATTATAAGTATTTTCTTATATGATGAGTTGGTGTTGGTTTTTTTTTCCTGATCACAGGTTTCAGAAGAAGCTCTACATCCCCGCACTGAGGATGAAGAGTCTTTCCAGGGAATGGAGCCATACCTTGTACGGAGATTATCATCCCGTAACATCCAGCTTCCCCCCCTGGCTTTCAGGCAGTTAGAACAGGCAGACTGGGATAAAAAGAATGATAATGAGACTATCCCAAGGCCCACGACTCTTCCATTGAGGATTCCTCCTCTGATTGCCATTACATCTGCTGACTCTAGCAGGTAAGGCCCAGCAGTTTCTTCTTGATTTGATATTTCCAATGCCAGGTGCAGGATAGGAAATTCTGCTTCTAAGGCAGAAGTTTGTTTTGTTTTGTTTTGTTTTGTTTTCCAAATCCTCTTAATAAATGAAAAAGAAGACCAAAATATCCATGTGTAAATTTGTGCCTGATACTTGTAAGTACTGCTTGTAAACCTTTTGGTCATGTCCAGATACAAACACTAGAAAACACTTTCTCTGAACATTACTAATACTTCACATTCAGTACATAAACATATAAGATATTCTGGAGGCTTGAAAAAAACATTTTTATATACAGAAACTTTTTTTACATGACATAGTTTCAAAATAGGTAATCATGACAGGATTGTGCCTGGTCCTGTATTTCTGCATTATGTAATGTTGACATACTTGGTCATAGTGGATTGTACATCTAGTTTCTTCATATTACATCCGTGACTTCTTATATAATTTTCTAGATGCAACTTATTTTCTAGAGTAACCTTTCCTGTTTTTAAATGTCTATGATAACATCTTATTTCCTGTTTTAAGTTTCAAAAATGTGAATTGCTTAGTATGAAGTTGTTGCTTACAGTAGTGGAGGCAGTGCAGCCATTCGGTAACCTAAGGATATATAAGGAAAAGGAAAGATGGACATACTGACAGCTGAAATGCAGGACAGATGATCTTGTGGACATATCTTCAGAGAGATCACTGTATTCTGAATAATGTGTCTGGGAAAAGAATGTAGGACTTACTATTGTACTTAAGAAAAAATGTTAAGTTCTCAGCATACTCCGAGATCCTATTTCTATATGGATATCTTTATTTTTGGAATAGGTGAAACTTGTTTTTGAAACATGCTAACAGGAACACTGGCTATATCCATGAAAGCATTTAAACATTTAGATTGCTTACAAATGTAAATATTGTTTTGAGTGATAATTATAATGTCATTTAGTAAAGTTTTGAAGACAGTTTTTTGCTTTCTACCCATAGAGGCTGGCAAGAAGAATAGGTGGAATGATTACAGTTCACATTCCTCGCCTTCTAAGTTTCTGACTATTTGAAACTTCAGTAGTATTTAGGATGTTCTGTGTAAACTGTACCATACATGGGGGATACTCCTGCATGTTTTGTTAGCTTTAGTAACACTGGCTGAAAAAAGTACCTATCCTCCTAATGTGATAGAAGGTCAGACAGTACGATGTAAAACATTACTTCTGTCCTATGAAAACATCTAAGTGATTATAAATTTCTGGAAACTGTATTATTTTCTGGGTTGGATTCAAATATACAAGAGTAAGACAGTTGGCAGGGTACTTGAAAAAATAATGAACCTAAAACTCACTGGTTATTATGGAGAGGTACCTGCTCTACTCAGAGAATGATTGCTTCTATGAGGAACTCCTTTGCAGCTAAGAATCTTTCCTGGGCGTTAAGAGATGACTTTGTCTCCTGCCTATGCCATTTATTCCTATGGTTGTTAGAATGTACTTTGAAATTAGACATAGTAAGATTTATCTACAAGTAAGTTTGTTTCTGAGAGTTACAGGGAAATAGCAGATTGTTGAATGGAGCTGCCAGGCTGTTTAAACAAACAAACAAACCAAAACTGAATACAACAGTAGAAGCAATTAAAATGTTGATATTTGTTTGTAATATAAAATATTTAGCTTTTATGATTCTTTCTTAGCTAAAGAGCAATGATGTTGCTACAGGAAGAATACTGTTCCAGAAATTAAATTCTCTAGATGTTTAGTGCCCTTTTGCAGTTGTTTACTATCACAAGCAACTATGCAGTTCCCATTTATATGCTTGTAATGTCAGCAAACAGCTGGAGAAAGCTATCCTTTTATCCAGCTGCATGAAAGTACACAAACTTAGGACACCACTTATGTCTGTGGAAATGTAGTTTACTTCCATTGCGTTCGAATGAATGGAAATGTGCAGTTGAGAAAAGGAACCCAAAGTGTGTGTGGGAGAGGATTCTCTGTCTTCAGTGAGTAGGTGAAGGTAAAAGAGCTCTTGGGTGATGGAAAAGAATTTCACCACTGAAATAATCTTAAATTATAAACATATGGTCTTGGAGGAATAGGCTAACCTTCCAAAGACAGCATTACAAATGGACTTATGCTGCAATCTAAATACTTTGAATGTGCAAAACTAGGCACAGTTTTTAAAATGAAATATGTATCCTACGGTTAAACACATATTTAGGCTCATACACAGCCTTTTTTTCACTACCTTTTTGTCTCTCTTTTTATAATTATGAAGTCTCAGAATTTTTTCTGATTTTTTGTTAGCTTTGCAGAAGAATGAACTACATTCATTCAAGCATAGCTTCTCTTTTTAAAAAACCCAGAAGAGTAGATGAAAAATTACGAAATAAATATTCAGTAATGTTTTTCTTAATCTTTCACACTTCATAAACTCTTACTCTTCTGACTCTAAGGAGACATCAGAGTGTCTTGTCATTCCTTTCAGCCTTCAAATTTCCTTCCACACATACAAGAAATCTAATTCACTTTTGTTTTTCACCTAGGGTAAACTGAGACAATAATAAAGATCATCATTAAGATAAAGGATTTATGTCTTATATTGAAGCTTCACATGTGAAATTGCTAACATGAGCTATAAAAAGAAGTGCTTGTAAATTGATAGACTGAGCCTGCGGCTGGTAACAATAGTTATGTTTATGAAATTTAACAATCGCCAGACCTTCTATGGAGAGGATTAGAAGATTAGAAACAAGCAGGCAATGACTTTCAGTTCTCCCTTTTTTTTTCAAATTTTCTTTTTTTTTTTTTTCTTTTCTTTTTTTTTTTCTCTTTGTGTTTTGGTTTTTGTTTAATAAGCAATATATTTAGCTTGTATATATAGAATATTAAATATGATATTTTAATATAAGGTTAGGATATTTGGAGTGTGCTTATGACCACATGCTTTAAATTTTGCTAGTTTTTCCTCAAATAACTACAACTAAGGTTATGAACAGTTTTGATATAAGTAACAGCTATGATGCCATTCAAGATGAGATGCACAGATAGGAAGGGATCAACAGCAGACTGCTTTTGCTTTTGTTAAAGAAGGTAGTACTTAAAGGGGTACCATTATACATGGAAACTTATTTATTTGAGATTTAAGGGCTTTGATCTTACCTTCCTTTGTGATAACTATTTCAAAGAATGTTTACTTTCATCTACATTTGTTTTGCCCAATAGCCACAGTTCCCCCCTCATTCAATACTCAAGCAAATATTTATGTTATGATAGTAAGTGTGATACCATTAATTTCATTTTTTCATTCAAATGCAACACTTGGATGTGATTTAGGATAGTTGGTCAAATCTACATATAATGATAGTATTTATTTGTTCAGAACTTCATGAAATATGATCAAAGTCTCTTATGTCACATTTGTTAGGGGAACTTTCTCTTTGGATTGTTTAACATGGAAGAGAGGAAATAGAAGATAGGATAGGATAGGATAGGATAGGATAGGATAGGATAGGATAGGATAGGATAGGATAGGATAGGATAGGATAGGATAGGGTAGGATAGGGTAGGATAGGATCTAGATATTCTTGAGCTGGCTGGACAAGCATTTGTTGGACACTATGAAGTGCAGCGGCACATATGCATTCTCCACTCTCAGTGATACCGATCCAAGGTGTCAGAGGCTGATGTAACATTTTATGTTCCCCTTAAAGGATAGCTTTCACAGTGACAAAGGAGCAAACTACCCCAGTTGTGCTTCTCTTGACCTCTTAATACACGTGACTGACATAATACAGTGGGAAATGTCATGTTCATTGGATGCAAACTCTAGAAATGTAAGAATATGTCACACACTTGAAGACTGCATTAAAAGGGTTATTTGAAAATAAAAAAATATTTCGTGATGGGATGTATTTCAGTGCAATAATATATAAAATAAGTTTTTGTGTTTTATTTAGTTATTATTTATCTTTAATTAAGCATATATAGTATCTCTTCTTATTTACCTTATTGTTTGCTGAAATCCCATTTGGAGAGATCATTATAACTGTACAGCATAAGATCTGTTTTAAATGGCTTTTGTATTGCTTATGTGCAACTAAAAGTGTATATAAGAGTGTGTTTATGAAGCTCTAGGGAGACACAGGAATGACTTATGTGGTAGCTAATTTCTGAACTATCTTTTTTTGCAATGTTGCTTCTGTCCTAATTTATCCATTTTTCCTTAAGTTATGTTCTGTGGATTAGATAGACACTGTACTGCTTAAAAATTGATGGTTTTATTAGTTTTTAATGGTTTTAATAACCATTAAAGAAGCAATCAAGACTGTCTATATTTCAGATCAGAAAAAAACTTGATTTGAAATTATCTTCAGGGTTTTTTTCTGCCCTTTAAAGATGCACTTAAACTTTCCAATATCTGGTTTTAAAATGAAATATTAGAAAATTGTTATAGTCATCATCAATGTAAGTTTGATACTATGGCAATATAGATCCAGAGTCCTAATTTAAAGTAAATGTGTCTTAATGTCTACCAGTTTCTCTGTTGTGTTCTTCACCCTGCCAGAGCAATACATCAAATACTAGATTTTGTCTTCTAACTAACTTCTAACACTTGTGAGTGTTAGAGAGAGATGACGAAAGCAAGGAGATTGGACCTTCACAGAGTAAAATGTAATAAAAATAAAGGCTGGGGAAAAGGTGCTCTTCAGATTTATGTATTTGTTTGCAACTAACTATGGTGGCATATGTAGTGAAAATAAGTGAGAACTATGGTTTACATAGTGCTGAAAGAGGAAAAGTAAGAGGAAAATTTGCTATTTATTTTTTAACTCAGAGTTATGATCCTGGACCTGCCAAGCTGTAATTCTTCTGAAGAAGCTTCTCATGGGTCTAGGCTATCTCCAACACCAGCTGTGTTCCATGACTCACCTGCCAGTTAAGAATAAAGAAAAACAGCACAACAATTCTCAGCACTTCTATTGCACATTTCTTTATTTTAAAAACATTATAAACATGAGCAAATCCTCCTGTTACCTTTACGAGATCAGTTAGTGAGCAAGTAGAATTATTTTCATTTTATGCATAGGAAAACCTGCACACATAGGGGCAGTGCAACTGGCCAAGACTGTAGAACAAACCAGTAATAAAGCCATGAACAGAATTCAAGAATTTTTGGCTCCTGGTTTTGTGTCTAACTTACTTCCTGTTAGAAAGTTGAGGGTGGAGGATGGAAAAGAAAAAGCTTTAAGTTTTTCTCAGCCTTTAAAAATAAACTTAGGGTATCAAGGAGAATTTTGCTGATGAGGTCTGAAAAGGTTTTTGTTTATTAGTAGGAGTTAAACACGTAACTGTTACACATCTGCACTCACATGAACCTATATTTCTATCATGCTGACTCAGTCTCATAGAACTCTATCTGACATCAGTATCTTCTACAAAGAAAATCATACTTGTTTAGTGTGGAAACCAGAACTGAGCCAGCATGTAAGCCCACGTCCATCATGAGGGAAAAATCAGTGGGAATTTGTGAGATTAAGAGGATGTTAGAGGCTTTAATGTTTTCTGGCATGCAGGCCTTGACTTTTAAGAGAGTCTGCTGTTCTGGTGACCAGTGTCAACAACTTCCATGTCACTATATATATTCTGGAATCATTTTAGAGAACAACTTAAAAATAGTTTTGTTGGTCAAGGCTTGCATTGATTAGGTGCTGAAAAGAGTAAGACAGCTGTGAAGGTAACATGTCTCATCAGAATACTTGCATAATAGTAATTCTTAATACCTGTGGAAGACTACAAATCTCATCTTATCTCCACCACCTCATCTCCCAAATAATATTATTTTAAATTATGCCTAGCATTAACTGGATGCTTTAGATTTGATGCACAGATAGATTACAGGGGACAGCAGACATTGTCCAGTCCAGCATTACCCATTCTGAAATCCCTTTTGAAAATCAGAATTTTGATCAAATGCTACCATTTTCTGTGGTAGTGGTAAAATTTATATTTTTTTCAATAATAAAAATTACCTCTTTGCCCTTATAAACCATTATTTATATAGCACAGATTGGAAACAAACATTACTGTAAACTGTGGATGAAAATACATGTGCATGTATTTTCTAGGTTAAGAAAAAATGTACAACTCATATTTAAAATAGCCAGTTGGAAGTAAATATTGAACAAACTCAGAAGCTTGCAGTTAAGCCAAGGAGGTCTCTTGCTCTGCCTACTTCTCTTACCTTTGAAGGGGATGAACCCGTTTTGTGCTTCCAGGAGGGTGTTCTTGAAAAACTCACAATACTTCCTAACTCCTTTATCCTCTATAGAAACTGTCCACAAAATCACTCCCAAATGAGTTCTAACTGAGCTGATGTTTGCTCTTCTGCAGTCTAAAACCTTTGTCTTATTATTAACCTTCAGTGTGCTCAAGCAGTATACCAAAATCCACAATATTGTGGCCACTGCAGCCAAGGCTATCTCTAATCAAGATATTATGAAGCATGTTTTGGGTTTGTGAATAGCAACTTGAGTAGTGCTTTGTTCCTAGTTTGCGCATCTAATGCTTGTATAAGGAAGCAGTTCTCTACGCACCCAGGAACTTGATGGATGACAAATGAGCTGATGTACTGTTCTTCTGACAAATGTAAGGGTAGTTGAAGTCACCCACAAGAACTAGGTTCTGTTGACTTGAAGCTTACTTAGGTGACCTCAATATTGCCCGTTGTCCTTTGCTTCTTGGTTTGGAGGTCAGTAGCAGAGGCCTACTGTAAGATTCCCATTGGGGAGGACTGCTCTGACCTTCACCCAGAGGCATTCAATAGGTCTTACACAATTGCCATAGTTGACTTCTATACGTTCAAGGTTGTTTCCTGCAACTCAGCTACCTGACACAATAGATCATCAACCTGTGCACATCTTTTGCAGGTACTTTCCTTTTCTCCAGGAGGGTGGTCTGGGCACTCATTGCAATCTACCATCTGTACTGAAGTCTTCTTCCTTACCAGTTCTGTCTGAATGGAAACATCAGACATCTCGGGAGTTATTCTGTAGAAATGCTGTTTTAACTCTAAGGGAATTACCTACTATTATGGCAGAGACCTTTTGAACTGGCAGGGCGATCATGCCTTTCTGCATGTCCTTCCATGTGAACTGCCTCATGAACTCCTGTCCCATGCCATGGCCAACCTGCAACACTCTGTTGATGTTGCTCCTGGTTGCTCACTCCTGAGGCTGTATGTGTGGGGTGGATGCAGTTTCTTTGGCAATGCCCAAGCCTTGTCAACATCTCACCCTAGATCTGATGGCTTCTGGTGGATCTCTTCACTGCCCTGGTGTTTCCCTGCCTCAGCAAACCCCACTGTGTGCTGAGATCTGCTACTCTGCTGTAGGCTGGGCCAACTGCAGAGGAGTTCCCCTTGTCGACTGACTGCTATGGCCCTGTTTGACTGCAGTATTATATAATTAGCAGATAAACGTCGAGGTAAGTTTTTTAAATTAAGGTAAAAGCAGATAGTAGTCTGGACTGAGGTTATTTTTTGCCCTTTTTGAACTTTCTATGCTTCCTGTCATGCCATTCCTTCAGTTTCGCAAGACCCTGTGAATGGAAGCTTTCTAGTATATTGGGTGCTCCCCAATATACTGAGGGTGCATTACATCTTTTTGTCCAGATGGTTGCTGAAGATGTGAATCAGTCTTGCCTCCAGTATTAAATCCTGGGTAACTCTGTTCTTACCCAGATGCTGCTTAGATTTGGAGCCACTTGCCTACTACCTTTTGATCCTGGTGGTCCAATCAGTTTACTGTTTCCCTTGTAGTCCACCCATCTAGTCCATATCTTTCCTGTCTGGCTACAAGGTTTCAGTGAAATTCTGTCAAAACCCTTTCTGTGCTCTTGCAACCCATTGCTCTTGTCTTTCCCAGAGCAAGGAATTTCTTCATGAAAGGCAATCAAATTTATCACATACTATTTGCCCTCTAAAATTCCACTTGGTGTTCCCAATCTCCTTTGTTTGCTTAGAAATAACTTCCAAGAGACCTTGTTCAATAACTTTCCCAAGATCTAAGATAAAACTGGACCAGTCTGTAGATCCCCAGGTCCTCTTCCTCTTTCTTTTAAAGATATTCTTACTGGCAGAACTTTTCAGACCACTGGGGACCTCTGCTGATCACCACAACTTTTTAGAGACAATAAACAGAACATGGCCTCACAACAGCATTCATCGACTTTGTCAGCACCATTGGATGCATTCCACCTAATCCCAGGAATCTGAACATTACTGATTCACTTAAGCAGAGCCTAACTTTGTCTTTCCCTACAGTGGGTGGTACCTACTACTCCCACAAACTTTCCCTCTGGACAAAGCCTGAGAGGAGACCTTGCCAGAAAAAGAAGGCATAGAAGGGTTTGAGTGCTTCATCCTTTCCCATGTACTTCATCATTTGATCACCTACTCCACTCAGTGGCACCTCAACATTTTCCTTTTTTCTTCTTTTTGCCTTTGATGCACCTTTTTGTTGTCCTTCATTGCCAGGCTTATCTCCAGGTGAACTCTGATTTTATTGATGACATTCCCAGAAATCTATGTGAAATGTGTTTCTTCTTCCACCATTTGTAATTCTACTTTTTGCATTTAATCTCTATCAGTTCCCTGTTCAGTCAGTCTGGTGTCTTACTATTCTTTCTAAGACCATAATCACAGTTTATCCAGAGTACCACAGGACAGTGAATCACTGGGTTATTATGTTGGATCTTTATGATAAAATATTATTTTAAACGATTGTTACAATTCTGTAGGCATTCCATAGAATACAGGAATTTCTCAATGTAACTACACTCTGCTTTCTGTTTTTCCATTCACATAATTTGGTGCTTTTGTGTTAAACAGAATAGGAGAGACTGTTTTCTTTTTTCATAGCTGATTTGATTATATGTAAAGACACTGGCCATTTGCTAAGTGATCTCTTTAAATTTTTTCTCCTGATGATTCTTACTAGTATGTTGCTCAATTTTCTGCTTAGCTGTTTATTGGTGACCAGGTCTACTGCTGTAATGGCTCACCTTGCAAGGAAAATCTCATAAAATAAAAGAGTGCTTTTGATTATGATTGGTTAAAGTTGCAGTGAGATGGGGGAAAGCTTTACTTTTTATGCTATCAGTGGAGGAGGCATTATCTTAACAGTTTTCAAAAGGTTTGTACTTCTCAGATACTGTCTTTTTCTGAGCAGTTAACCAGAAAAGTAGTTATTTTGCTAAAATATTTCTTTGGGCAATCAGCCAAACTGAAGCCCACGCACTATTGAAAATTGTGTAAAATTGAAAATAGCAATTCACTATTGAAAATGCAGTGTGAAAAGAAATGCATAACAAAATAATCTCTTAATACATGCCTTTTCACTATGTCATACTAATGTCAATTTAGCAATGACAAAAGAAATCGGAAAGCTTATCCATTTAGAGGAATACATTGTGTCTTTCTTACAAGGATTTTTCATGTTGGAAATTGTCACTTTAGATTAGCTTCATTATTGAAGATGCATTGGGCTTTTTCTGATTTGCATTTCAATCATCCCTACAGCAGCAGCTTATATATACATCCAAGAAACCTATTGGACTGTCACTGGCACATAAAGCTGAAGGAAAGACAGGAATCACTTCAAGAGGGTGATCCATCCAACAGCTGTGGGTGAATACAGCCTTTAAGCCAGTTCCATCCAAGCTGTCTTAGTCAGGAAGGACATGGTGAAACACTGAAGGAGAGCATAGAGCAGCTCAAATGCACCTCATGAGGTCATGTGCAGAATGATGCCTCGCATCTTAGCCATCAATGGGTATCTGGGAGACATAACCAAAGTAGAAGCGTATTAATTTTGAGCACTTACATGACCCAATCTTTCTACAGGTCTGTGTGCACACAGTCATTGTTGTATCATCCTTATTAAGGCTCATTACAGGTGATATTTTTTCTTGTGTGTTTCTTTCTCTAAATCAGCAGAAGCACCCTGGCAGTGCACAAAGGCAATGGATCTGGGCTATACAGCAAATCAAGCTGTTGTCCCTTACCTCTCTCGCTTCAGTACAGTCCTGTGAAGAGACAAGCATCTAATCACATAATCTAAGAAATAGTACACATAATTCATAATAAAATGACACGCTGGTTTATAGCCTTACTCTCCTTATAACTTAAAACATACCTGGCTAGAGGAAACTTTCTGAGAATAAAGTTGATGGATTTTAGGAGGTTACTTGGGAAGGTCTGTTTGGTAAGCATACCAACTATGAGTGTCCCATACTTTTCCTTGTCAGGTACCTGCTTATGGTTGTTATGAGTTAAGGATATTGGCTAGAAAGACTCTTGGTCTGGCTAAGTATGGCAATTCTCAGATAAAACAGATTGCAATAGTTCCTGTATTCTAGATTTCTCTATTGTCATAATATGCATTGCTTCAACTTGACTTTGCAGAATTTTCATCTGTGTTCAGACTGTTAGTAACCATAACTTTACTAATAAAGTTATATTTCTGTACAAGCATATGCGAAGTAAGACCTTCATTTGTTTTGTCTGGGTGAATACAAATCCAGAATGACTAATTTACTTTATAACTTTTGAACATATTTCTAGTAACATTTCACATTACTAGGAAATGATGCAGTTAGTGCAGATTCCAAATCTCACTTTGGAATTCGAACATTTAACATCTTTAAGGGTTGCTGTTTAAATAGTGAACAATATCACATCCAAGTACATGTATAATATATTAGGTGGTTGTGAGAAAGCATTTCACCTGCAGGATTACACACTGTTGGAACAGAATGAACATTTTACAATGCAATACTTTTATCAAATACTGTTTCATTAAATTACATAATTTTTTGTTTAAAATTTTTGTGTTCTTACAGATAGAACTTTTTTTTCCCCTCTTCATTCTGGCTCAATTGCTTTTTTTTTATTTGAAAAATATAGTGTCTTATTAATAAGAAAGCTTAAATGCAGAAAGTAAGATTTCAATTTATTGAGATATTGGTTTGATTAACATTAAAAAAAAAGAGGAAAATTAATAGTCAGGCAATTAATAATATTACACATTGGAACACAGGGGAATAAGTGGGATTTTATGGAAATAGGAGGAAGTTGATTTTTTCACAGTTGTAATAAAAATGGTATTTTGAAATCATCAGGCAGAGAAAGTGATTTTCACATACATATTTTACATTAGGTGTACTTTCTGATAAGAGCCTGTAAAGTACATTCACTCATCTACCAACTGCCTTTTCAGTTTCTAGTTTAAACCTCCAAACTTTCACCTGATTCTTTTAAAGATCCTAGTTACAGTTTCCCATTTCACTTCAGATGAAGGCTTGATAACAGTTTTCTGAAAAATAAACGCTCAGATCCTTTTGGAACTTAAATATGCCATAATTTTTACTTTCCTTAAAATGGTTTTCTGTAAAAGAGGTAATATCTATAAAATGGAGATGAAAAGAAAGGACTTCAAAATCATCTTGAAAAAATATATGGGCAGATAACTTTTAGTTCTTGCTACAGCAAAGAAAATAGAAGACCCAAGCCATGAAAGGCTGTAACTCTGGTTTTACGCCTTTCCCAGCAGTTAACCAATTTTATGAGATGCCTTTCATTGGTCTGTTGCTTGAACTTGTGACTACAGAGTAAAAACGTGGTCTTTATCTGAGGATATGCTCCACACGTTAAGATCTGGTTGACCGCTATTATTTTCAACACAATAAGCTTCTGTGCAATCTCAAGTAATGGCTATTTAATGGTCTCATTCTGTTCTCTCGTCAAATCCCTTCTCAACTATAATTTTCTTTAAAAGTAACTCAGGTCTTTTTTTCTGGTGTAGGTGATAGGGTGATTAAATGCAACAGTTTGACGATGAGAAGTGTGTGAATAGGTATCTGCAGAATCTCACAGGTGTTACAATAAAAGGTTTCATTATGACAGTCTGTGGCCTTATCAGGTCTAACAGGTTAGACATGTCTGCATGCCCCAAGCAGAAAATAAAGGTATGGTTATAAGATAATTTTTGATAGCTATGCATGACCTCAAATTCATTGAACATGAAAAAATTAGGACTTTCAATGGAGACAAATAAGTAGTGTAGATTCTGAGCTTCTTTTATCTAATTTTATTAATGACCAATTGGATTTCTGTGACAACCTTGTTAGAAAAGTTTGAGGGAGATCTCTCTCTCTGTGTCTGCAATCTTGCTGCAACATTTCCTTCCTTAGTTTCCTTATGCTATCCTGTTTTGTCATATATCACCTTTCTCCTCCAGATGTATACATCTTTCTGATGCTTACAGGTGCTTTTATACAACTCTGGAAAAAGAATTTTCAAATTTTTCTTGATTAACATAAAAACAGGTGTGAATAGTGCACCCTTTTATTTATATACAGAGAGAACTATAGCAAAATATTCAATCAGTAGTAAAACTTGACGTCATCCTAGTAATTTTCCTCATTCAAAGGTCTAATCTGATTTTATAATTACAAAAAAAAAAAAAGTATGAAATAATCCTTAGCCCCAAATATTTCTTTTGAGATGCTTCATTTATTATGTATGCATGAATCAGTAGCAATTGCCTCTTCATCAAATGTGAATATATAATTGGGCTTTTTGACTCCAAGATTAATTGGTATAAATTTGAACAATAGCTATGCTTTTGTCATCTTTATGTTTGATGCTAAAATTTCTTGATGTAAAATACACTTGCAAAGCCTGATTGTTCTACAAATAGAGATGGAGGCAAAATTCTGTTTAATTAAATGGTGACAGGATGCGGCCTACACAGAGGTACTAAAAGCCGTGTGGGAGATTAATGTAAAGTCATCAATAGTCTGGGGTTTCCTCTGGAGACTGTTCTGTAAATTTAGCCTTAATTGAAAACAGAAAAAAAAAGATTTTAAAATTTTCTCTGTTAAGTATAAATTACATGCTAGCTTAGGGTAACCAACAATTATTTAAAAACTTGTAGAATTATAAAAAAACTCGTAGATATTTTTATTGTAGTAGCGGAGGAAATCACCAAAAGTGAAGGAGGTATAGAAAGTCTCTGACATCCAAGCGTTAAGATAATATAAAATAAGCAGTGTTGATTTCTCTGGTGGTTTAAAAATCTTTAAGCTCTTCATTAACATGCTTGTGTTTCAGATGATTGTCATTGATTTCCTGGGTAAAGCAAAAGCTAGATGTACATGGTCATAGTTTTTTAGAGATAAGTTACACAAAATAAGGAAGTTGCCTACCTGAAAAGCAGCTGCATTGTTGCAGATGAATGTACTCTAGAGTTACATTTCTTTAAACGCTGGTTAGTACTGAATTTGTATTAGAAGCTTTTCTGTGGTTCCGATGACCTCACCTCTCAGGATCTTTCTTCTTGCCAAATGACCTCCTGAGTAATGGAATCATGAATGTTGCACATTTTGGGATCTCCATTACAGCCATGAATAGAACCTGAGCATCCTGAATCCCAGCTCAGATGTAAGTTACATTTCAATTACAAGCTGAATTGAAGATCCATTATTTCTTTGATGCTTTTGAAAATAGATGCCTGCTGTTACACGATACTTGCTGACAGATGGGAAATCTGTCAGGAGATGAGAAAGGTGAGGAATTGCTAGGACTTGTTAGATGTAAGAGTTTTCCCTAGATTTGAGGACAGTCCCTTCAATATTGCATTATTTTGCCTATCTATGAGACACCTGGAATTTGGAAAATTAAAAACACTAAAAATAGTAGTAGAGCTATCTATTGAAGACCAAGTAAAAGTGAGTAAGAAGCCTTCTTGACCTGTGATTTAAAAAATCCAGAAAAGTAAATACTAGTCTTTTCAAGATATTTTAAGAGGATTGAGTAGCCCAAGATAACCAGGATAGTAAAGTCAGAGAGCATGTGTTTCAAAGATAATCAAAATGCAATTGTAGATGTTCCAGTTTTCTATGACCATGTGAGGTTCCTGCTTGTTTGCTTGAATATGTTCTACTGGCAGCTAGGTAGCTAAGAATGATGGAAGTCAGAGAGATCCAAGCCTAAAACTTACAAATTTGAGTGTAGACCTTTGAAAAGCTGTCGTCCAATTGACAATACAATATTTCTTTCAGTCTCAGAGTGCCAGCATAATCAGTAAGAAAAAAATTGCAAAGCCTCTCTAGAATGCTTTCTGATGAGCCCTGATGATAGTGGAGGATAACAGAAGTTATATTCATGGTAGTTCTATTATACATTGGTAGCATTTACTACTGGTTTTTTTTTTTTGCACCAATTCATAAGATGTTATTAGCATTAGAATGAGAGGAATCATTTTCAGTGCTCTCTTTTGGCTTCAAATCCTATTTGGATTTTTTTTTTTTTTGCTTATCATCAATGTGATTCCAGAATGTAGGAATGGCAGCTATAACACAGGGAACTCAATGTTATCTTGTCTGTTTAATTATAAGTAAAAATAACTTTAAAAAATACAGATAGCCTGGAAATGTTATTAGAAAAATCCCCTGTACTGCATAAAAAATGTTGATCATATTTGAACAAATCCTCTCACTCCACATAACATAAAAAAATAAATTCATAAGCCAAGATTATAAGGGTGGTAATGGTTTTACCACAAAGCACCGTGAAGACAAGCAAAGAAATCTTATGGCAAAGCTGTGTTATCAGTTTTTCACCTTGTGTCAAGGCCAATAAATTGTGCATAGACTAATATTCAAGTATCAGGGAGTACCAAGGGACTGTGATAAGAATAAGTAAATGGTGCTATTGAAATTCTTTAAAATACTGTAATTTCTCTCTTGTATAGCTTTTTCTGCAGGAAAGATCAAGAGCTATATGATGCTTAATGGCTTCATAGTTACATAAACATATTTATTATAATGTGCGTATCTAAGAATTAAAAGGGCATGTTACAACCTATTGAAGAACGCAAAATGCTGTGGAAAAGATACTATGAATAAATGAAAACAAAGCAGGAATGTTGTTGCTACCTGTAGAGTGGTGTATGAATATGAACTAAGAATAAGAAGTTCACTGAGACAGTACGGTTGGATCTTTTGTCTCTTGATGATTTCAACTGGAACTGCCAACAATCTATATGACAGCATTTGCAGCAGCTGATCAGTGGCACTTAAAGTCCCGATTCCCTGAAGTTTGAGCTGTTTGCTTGTTTGCGGAACCTGACAACAGAAATTAGTGCTCTATATTTTATGATACCTGGCTGATTGTAAGAAAATAAACCTGTACTTAATTTGTTCTGTAGGTAGATGACACAATATTTACTGCTTCAATACAGGGATATAGATTACACAAATTCTTGTGAAAGCATTTGTGACCAACTTTTTATGGGTACAGAAAGCTGCTGTATTATTCATAAAGACCTTCCTGATACTGAACATATGAACATTTCTGTGTTTGACGTGTTCACTATTGAAAAAATATTGAGACCCACAACCTCCAAACCACCAGTAAAAAACTGCAAAGATAAAATGTTACAAGTATTCCCTATTAACCCTGAGATGTTAATCTCATTCTAACAATAGCAGGTAGGCACTGATAATTTCTAATATCTTTGACCCCATGTTAATCCATTTTCAGGTACAAATTTAACATGTTAGCACAGGCACACTGCTCTAAAAGAGGTAGTAATCTTTAAATCTACTGTTCTTGACTCTGTAAAGATCTGTGGATGAGTTAGAGAGGGAGCAGGGCAGCAGTGGTTCAATGCTGACCTAAGACAAAACTGGGAATGGTTTCAGTTTCTCCTCTTTGTGTTTGCTGCCTTGGATAGTCACAATCTGTCTATCATCCCTATGGGGTTTATAAATGCTGCAAATATCAAACAGAGGCTCAGCTTCTGGTTTGTTTGTTTGTTTTTGTTGGTGTTTTTGGTTTTGTTTGTTTGTTTGTTTTGGGTTTTTTTTGGTGGTGGTGGTGGTGGTTGTTTTTAAAGGAGTGAAAAGTAGTCCTTAATCACTTACTCTTTCTCTGTTTCTATCTTCTGGAAAATACTGGTGAGAGGAAATAGAGGGTTGAGGAAAACTGTGGGTGCTAGCTGAAGTGATAATATAGCATCAAAGCATTCCACCATTTTTGTAAGATAAGTAACTTGAAACACATGGCATTTTACTGTGCAGTTATCTGAGATCTTTCACATTTGTCTCTGTAGGGCAGTACTCTTCTTATGCAAGTGATTCATTTGACAAATGTGAAAGAATTTTCAGCCAATGAATTTCTTATTTTCAGTGCATAACTAAAACTGATATATTATACAGGCTACAGGCAAATATTGCAACTCAAATAACATTCACTTTTAGCTCAATTATGAGCTGAACAACCCAAGTTTCAATGAAGACAGCAGAAAAACCTCCGAGTGGTTCTAGCTGGAGGACTATCAAACCAAAATGAACTAAGCTTAGTAAATAAAGCCATTAATTTCACCAGGATATTTCCTGCAAGTATGAGATGCACAAGTAGCAAATGAGAATTTTGATAAATAACTCTTCAAAATTTTTTTTATATCTCAAGTTAATATCCTTCAATAAAGGCCTTTACTTTGGAGAATTACAGATGGGAAATTAAATTGGCAATATGTACACTCATTTACACGAATTAATGAATGTTACTTTCCCCTCTATCCTTCATTCAAATACTCCACTGACATGCAAAATTACATTTTACTATTCAAATGGTTAATATTTTCGATTCACAAAAGCAAGTAATTAAGAAGCTTTTTACTGGAAATACCATTTGTTAATATAATTTACTTCCATATGATATATTTGTTTAAAAATCACTTATTTAAAAATGACTGATACCGATTCCTAACTTTCTAATTACAAAATCTGTAGTTTCTGCTATGTTAGAGATTTCAACACTTTAGCTTTAATGCATTATATTTTTAAATTTTGGTCTGTATCTGACAAAGTTAATATTAGGTACATGTTAATTGAGCTGCTCAGTAATATTAATATATTATATAGGAGAATGTATTATATAGGAGAATTTTGAATGTTGTTTCCAAAAGCAAATAAACTCTATTATTCTAATGATAATTTCCACCATTCTAATGTTGGTGGAAAAATCTACTGTTTTTGCTTGAAAAAAAAAATAAAAAAATCCATGAGTATTTTTAGGAGGCTTTTAGAGTAATTAAATAAAATAAAATAGCTTGAATCTTTCTATTCTTTTGGCTGCTTACAACCTGAAAAGAGTCAACTGAAATACCTGTATACCTGTAACCTAAATATCCTGCAACATGATTTATTAACTAAAACGTCTTTGAAAAACATTTTTACTTTTACTCTGTATTTTGCTTTATAAAGTTTGAGAAAACTCTTAAAGCTTATGTGAGAGCCTGAAAGATTTAAGGGGATGTAGAGAGAAAAATATTTACTTAAATCAGTTATTTCAAGGCTAGCTCTACCAAAAAAGTTGGTTCAGTTGAATTAATGGAATACCTAGTAGCTTTTTTTTGCCTCTTTAAGAGAACTTAAATAGCAGAAATATTTTGGATGTGAGGGGGATTTCGTAATCCAACTCCTCATTAGAAATTATGAAATAATTAGTACAGTGAGTAGAAAGCTTTATAGTTTGAGTAATAAAAAAAGAGCCAAGAAATTTAGGACTGCCTATTCCTGCATAAACATCTTATGCAGCTTTATCCAAAAAGTACAATTTTTACCTATTAGAATTTGAACAGTCTTGAATTTTTAGCACCTTTTTCAAGAGATTGGTTAAAATATGCAATCATGCAAAACTCATTTGTCTTGAAGTTTGATTAAGCACTTCAGTTCTTTTTAGCTTTGCTTTAGAAATTTTTCCTAGTGTTTGGTAGTCCAGTTTGGTTTTATGCTTTCTCATTGAGAACTGAGTGAAAGGAGTGGATGAAGTTCGCTTATAATTTATAGACTTTCTTGTTTGTAGAAGTCCAAGTAAAATTAAGAGGTTTTACACTGTGCAAGTCATATAGGAATGAAATGCTCTCAAACCACTGCCACCTGAAGTCATCATGTTTCATACAAGTGTACCCTTAATAAAAAGCGTTGACTGCCACACACATTCCTCTGCTTGAAGTGAGCAGATCAATAATTCAATTGATAGAATGGAAAATAAACTTGTGACGCATCTTTATCCCTCAGACCTTATTCAAATTGGGCTAGGTTCCCCATTTGTGAATTTTCCACATCAACGGATCATGAGTAGTTGTATTATTCAGCAACGACTTTGGAAACAAAGTTTGAATCAAGGTAGCATCATCCCCTATTGCTACAAAAGGAAGAAACTCCATAGAGTCTTGCTTGGTGTTTATGCTTCATTTAATCTGCTGCTGTGGTACAGTGGAAGAGGAGGTAGTGGGAAGAGCACTGACTGTGCTAAATCCCTCCGCTCTTGCTCCTGTGCTATCCAACTGGGAAAGTAATAACTGTTGCTGTTGTTTCCTCCTCCAGCTGCAAATCAAGGCAGTCAAGGGAATGTTTTTAAGATCTACTCCCTTTTAGGTTCAATAATTATATAGCATTAGCAAGAATCCAGCTTGTGATTTTTAGTGTGCTTCTGAAATAGAATGAGCCTTTGCTCATTGCTCCAAGTAGGAGGTTACATGAAATTGTGATCTTAGTGGGTGCAAAATGCCTTTCATCTCAGTCAGCTCAGCTTTTCATCAGGAGAGTTCTGCATCAGCCTGGAGGCGTCAAAGCCCAGGCTTTAGCTGGGTCTGCCCATGTACCAGCAGCATCAAACACACAGTTCTTACTTACCTGACAGATTTTTAATTACCTGGGTAAGAACAGAGGGCTGGCTTTGTGTGTTAGGATATTTCTCCTCTTGTTGCTGCTGTTGTGATGAATGTGTTCCACAGGACTAAACTCAGTCCTTTAATATACAGAACAAGAATACAATCTATACATAAAGACTATGCTCTTGTAACTGAAATTTTGGTAAATTCAATGAAGCATCCTTCTAGCATACATACTCTCTATACGAAACAAGAAACTGCTACCTTTGGGTTTGTATTCAGATCTCAAAAGCCATGTAGTAGTCTGTATTTTAGTAAATACTTAAATGAATTTGTTTTCTATTTTTCTTTATGTTATAAATTAATTTAGTATTTATACCACACCTATTGTAAGAAAAGTAAGTCTTTGAATCAGTTGTGACCTAACACAAGGAAAGTTAAAGAACACTAAAAAACATAATCTGCGGGGCAATAAATCAAACATTTTAATTATGCTTACATGTAAAAGGCACTCGATTAGATAGCTAATAAGATTATAGTGTTGGCGTATTTTCAAAACTGCTGAATAGTAGTCCTTACTGAAAAAAGGGTATCAAAAATAAGTCCCCATCGAGCTACCTCCATGAATATCTTTCTGCAAACTGGAAAAGCACCCTTCCTAATAGATGATAAGCATCAGTCTTGCATAATTACACAGTTACAGATTAATTCCATTTTTATTGTATTCATAGTGATTTTAGTAGAATTAAATTACGCAGTCATTCCATAGTTTAGAAATAGAGTTCAACAAAAAGGACTGTTTGTTAATTTATCTCTGCAATAGGATTTCAGAATATATATTGAAACAGATACAGTGCTCTTAATATAACTGTCCCTTTGTTTGCAATGGCAATGAAGTTAATGATTAATGCAAATACATTCTGCAAGTACATTATGTGAGACTTTTATGGGTATGTTCTTGTCATATTTTCTTTTTCTACAATTTGTAGTTCTACATCTAACAACACACTCTACATTTAATCAGACATCTGCTTTTTAAAGCACTCAATTTTTACCTCTTTAATAATTCATGTTTTGAATTGATTTAGAGAATGATAATCTACTGAGTTCCTTTCCATTACTAGCACCAGGAATATGTTTCTGCTTCATGAGTCAGACATGATAAAAAAATTTATATGAACAGCTAGTGACTGTCCACTATATCTGAAATTCTACCTTACTGGACTTAAAAGAACATTGTGAAACTTTATGGTTATTTGTAAAATATAGTACAATTTCTTAAGTGACATTGTGCTGAATTGTAACAGGTTTAATATCAGTGCTGTAGTGAGTGGTGAGTACTGCTGAATAAAATTTATCATCATGTAACCGGCATTTTTTAGTGTTGGTTCATTTCTTGTACAGACAATCAAACTCTTGTGATTTTCTCTCACTTTACCAGAGTTTACAAGGTATGTAAACTATTACAGAAGTATTTTTTCTGACATGAAGTGGGTGGACATTATTAATAGTTTCCTATTTAAATTGCTAGATATATTTTCTTTTCTAATCCCATTATATTTGTTATGACCTTCCATGTTGTGTTCTTATCTCAATTTTGAAACATTTCTATTGCACTTAGACAACACACATCACTATATTCAGGCCAAAAATAAAACATAGTGGTTTGCAAGGACTGCATGTCATTATTAATCCAGGAAATGACAGGACAAAATAAGATGCTCCCAATTTTTTCTGTATGTCAGAATTATTTATCTTCATTATTTATATCATCGCAGATATCTTTTAAGAACTATAGTACCACTCTGAAGGAGTAAGAGATACCACAGTTTATCTAGT
This sequence comes from Pedionomus torquatus, assembly GCA_013398155.1. Taxonomy (NCBI): domain Eukaryota; kingdom Metazoa; phylum Chordata; class Aves; order Charadriiformes; family Pedionomidae; genus Pedionomus; species Pedionomus torquatus. The sequence continues at coordinate 56,208 of VZRU01010650.1, forward strand.
ACCACAGTTAATGCCACTGGCATAAGATCAACAGAGTCTTGAAAATATTGTCAAAAACTTTGTAAAAAAAGGAGACAAAAGCAAATAAAATTGGGGTGTTCTGTGCATTTATCTTACTATTTTTCTAAATATTTCCTGAAAGCAAAGACATGTTTTTAAAAAGAGAAGGGAGACATCAAAAATCCTAATTTAAAATGGCATTTTCTTATGAGATAAAATGTTGCATTGTATTTTATGGTTTTCTGTGCATTTTGGTGCGAAGTACACAGAGAGTTCTAAGATGCTAATACAAGGCTAATAGGTGTGTACAGCTGGAGCAGTAGTTCTCATATTCAAGCCTCTAGCTCACTAGGGAGGTTCCAACCTCCCATGAGGAGGCTCAGGCAAATTCCAGGAAAATGAAAAGAAATGTATTTTCTAAATAATTTTCAGTTACAACTCTCTAATGTAGAATGTTCTGTTGCTGTTGAGTCTTCAGCAGACTTGGTACTTTAGAGGATTCTGTGGTGAAATGAGCTAGGTGAGTAAGAGAAAAAAATTGCCTTGACTTCATATAGGCAGTATTTACAAAAGGGTATAATTTTTTCTTGTTTTTCTCTTTCTATTTTTTTTTTTTTTTTAAGATAGGTAGCATATTTTGCAGGGAAGTGTAAGCATTCTGTGCTTTAGGAATAAAATATTATGGGGGTGTCTTAGCACATCAGTGTAATAAACAACTGTCATACATATATTGTTTTTAAATTTAAAATATAAAGATTAGTAGGTAACTGGAATGAAAGTCAGATATTTATCTGTAATTGACCATCTGCCTTAATACTGTGCCATTTCTTGTGCTCTGTCATTCAGTTTCCACTTGCGTATAATACAGGTAGCAACTTCCTATCTGCATTTTTTGGATTAAGTGGATGAGAAACATAATGTAAATGCAAAAGCCTGTTATTCTTAATAACATAATGCTGTTACTAATTAGAAAATAGGTATACAAATGGAATACGCCAATTCTATAACTAATATATAGCTATTAGAATAGATGTGCATTACTCTTCCTCATTACAAAGCATTTTTAAAATAAAGCCCGGGTAAGCCTGTGTAACGGGTTTGCACAGTAAGGTTTTAGTGATGGGGGCACTACAGAGGTGGATTCTGTGAGAAGATGTTGGAAGCTTTCCCTGCATCTGACAAAGCCAGTACCATCTGGCTCCAAGACAGATCCACTGCTGGCCAGGGCTGAGCCCATCAGCAATGGCAGCAATGCCTCTGTGAGAACACATTTAAGAAGGGGGGAAAACTGCTGCACAAAGAAAACTGCATCCTGGAGAAAGGAGAGAGAATATGTGAGAGAAACAACTCTGCAGACACTGACATCAGTGAAGAAAGAGGGAGAGGAGGTGCTCCAGGCACTGAAGCAGAGATTCCCCTGCAGTCCATGGTGAAGACGATGACAAGTCAGGCTGTCCTCCCTGCAGCCAATGGATGTTAACAGTGGATATCCACCTGCAGCCCATGGAGGACGGCAAGCTGCAGTAGGTGGATGCCCAAAGAAGACTGTGATCCCATGGAAAGCCCATGCTGGAGTAGGCTCCTGGCAGCACTTGTGAGCCCACTGAGGGAAGAGCACACACTGGAGCAAGTTTGCTGGCAGTTCTGGTGCACCCCCTGGCCCCAAGCTGGAGCACTCTGTTCCTGAAGTACTACATCCTGTGGAAGGGACCCATGCTGGATCAGCGTTGTGAAGAACAGCCTGTGAGAAGGACTCACGTTGAGGACTGCCCTCCATGGGAGGGACACCATGCTGGAGCAGGAGAAGGATATGAGGAGTCCTCTCCTGAGAAGGAAGGAGCAGCATAGACAGCATACGATGAACTGCTCACAACCCTCATCCCCCGCTTTGTGGGAGAAGGCTGAGAAAAGGAGAAGCTATGTTGAATCCAGGAAAAAGGGAGAGATGGGGGAAAGGTGTTTTAAGATTTGGGTTTATTTCTCATTACCTTATTCTGATTTGGTTGGTAATTAATTAATTTTCCCCAAGTCCAGTGTTGGGGAATGACAGTAATTGTTGAGTGATCTCTACCTGTCCTTACCCTGATGTATGAGCCTTTCATTATAGGCTCTCCCCTGTCCAGCTGAGGAGGAAAGTGATAGAGCAGGGTTGGTGGACACCTGACATCCAACCAGGGTAAACCTATCTGCACTGAATAGATATGTGGTTGCTGAAGCTGATCTGGCTTTGAGAGATCCAAGCCTTACCACTCATTTCCACTGGGAGTTACCACCTCTATGCTAAAATATTGGTTTGACTGGTCAAAACCAAGACTCAGTAAGAAAGTGGTCAGAAGATCCATTTAACCAGCAGAACAAACAAGGAGATGATCTACAGTTTATGAGAAGAGAAAGATGGTCTAGGCCAGTTAATGTACTATACTAACTTTATTAATATTAATATTAACTTTATTAACTATTCTGGATGTACTATATCCAGAATAATTAAACTGCTTACTCTGTAGGAACCCTGTTTTTGTAGGTGGAGACTCAGAGAAATTTTTGAAGCTTTCAAGTGGAGAAGCAGATGCTACCTCTAAAGATATAAAATCATTCCTGCAGAAGTTTTGAGCTAACCTTAAGTAGGCACATTTTAATCAGATCTAACCTGCTTTCTCCATACTGTGCTCCAACTAGTTTCTGAGAGCAAGCATAGATCTTCAAATGTATTTATGTAGAACTTGGATACTTTAGCAACTGACTAGAAAGCAAAACATTTAGTGGTAAGCATATTTTTGGTATAGGCTTTTTTTTGAGAGGTTTACAAAAGGAAGGTTTATCTCAGCTGCTGTTCATTCATCCTTTTTCTTTGTAATGGGGAAAAGGCCAATTTTATAGTGATCTCCAAAAATGGAAATTCTAACAAGTGAGGATTAATTTTTTTTAAATTTACTTTTATTAATGCTTGCTGTATGCTAGCGAAAAGAAAAGAAAAGAAAAGAAAAGGAAAGGAAAGGAAAGGAAAGGAAAGGAAAGGAAAGGAAAGGAAAGGAAAGGAAAGGAAAGGAAAGGAAAGGAAAGGAAAGGAAAGAAAAGAAAAGAAAAGAAAAGAACTAGAGATTTTGTCCTAAAGAACATACAATGCAGGAGAAAAACTTAATTCACATATTTTCAGTTTCATTCCTGAACCCTGAAATTCCAGTAAAATGCTAAAAAAAATTTGGGCCCATGTACTCCAAGGAACATAGGGGTCAAACTGAGAGATAGTTTCCAGCATAGGTCCCAGGCTCCAAAATCAGACATGTCCAAAATCAGACATCTTAAATCTGTTAGAAATTATTCTATGCCCTCCAAAAGCCATGGCAGTAATCAATACACATTGTTCAAAATATTCTTTTTTTTTTTTAACTCTCAAAAAATGGAAAAAACCCCCACCCAACCTTGATGTCTTCTATATGTAATCCTGCTTCACTGCAGTTCAAATTTAAAATAACTTCTGCTCGTATCCTAGATTTTGATAGGGTTGTTAAGAGTTCATGTAAAAGAAAGGGTTTGGAGCCATAGGATACATGTGTGCAGCTTTATTCTTGCTGTGTGGATGGTGCCATAAATTCAAAGATCTGTTGTGTCAGTCAATAAAAAATCCTAACTGAAAAAGCATATAAAATATATCTTAGAAATAGCAAGCTTTACATCATAGCTTGTTAGCAAACTGAGAACTGTTGGATTTTTTAAATCTGTGAAATTTTGAAAGTCACAGAATTGCTAGGTTAAACAAATTCTATAAAATTAATAAAATTTAATAACGCAGTAGAAGTTAAGATGGTCTTCTTTTACACCTCTGTTATTTTAAAATCAGTTTTGTTGAACTAGTATGTTTATTCACTTCCAGAAACTTGGTGATTGTTTTCTCTATTGGCAGTTATAATCATTACAAAACTGAAGCTGATCACACATGTTACGTGACAATGTAAAACTAAGGCTTTACTTAGTGGCTCTTGTTTTGGTAGTCAGAAGCAAAACATTCTGGGTGTTTGAGGCCAATCATGCCATGCTGCTCTGTAAAGCAGATCACTGACTTGGGCTAGATCAGCTCAGCAACCTGTGAAACAATGCCATTACTGATCTGGTCTACAGCACCCTTCTGCATACTGTTCCTCCACACATGGCTGCACAGTAAGAATTACAGGTGGCAGAGGAACAGTCTCAGCCCTGCTCTTCTGTCTTATTTTTATTTCAATTATATGACAATTGTCACTATCTCACTCAGATGTCTTTTTGAAGCATTACTACAGGAAAAAAATCATGTTCATTCTTAAAACGATCCACTATATTAGTCACCGTTGTCATGAGGATTAACAGATTAGAGATGGACTTTCAAATACTGTGTTAATTTTAAATTACTGGTCTATTAAGCCTAGTTACAATTACAGTTTGAATTGCATTTTATCTGCCGTTATGGATCATGATTAAACTTTGAAACAGCAATGTATTTATGACATTGCAAAACTGTTTTCTTTTTCATATCAAAATATCCTTTACGATTAACAGCATACCTGTTTCTTAAACCAAGGGCAGGTGAAAAGGTAAGAGATATATGAGACAAATTGAAACGAAGAAAGACAGGAAACCGATTGTGAACTAGAAAGTGACTAGTGTAGCTATATTTAATCAGTCTTTATTCATAATGACAGAAAGTTGTCCCATGTGACCTATGTGAAGGACTGGAAAACTCCATTAACACAATTAAAAGGCGCCCGTTTATGATATACTAATTATATAATATATAAAACCGTATATATTATATAAAAATGTGCCCCATTATGGATTTGTTTCCTTCTTCCTGATCTCAGCAGAAAAGCCAAAAAACTAGCAGGGATGGACTCTTACCAAAAACGGCTGTCAGCAAATCTGTCTTAGATTACATCAATATATACACTAATGCACTTCACACTACTGACCTGAATTCAAAAAAGGTAGCCTAGAGAAAATTTGGCTATTTTTCATGCTCAGCTCGTTGGCATGATGCTAGGTAAGATTTCTAAACAAGAAAAAAACCAAACCAAACTAAAACAAAAAACCCAAGAAACACTCCCACACACAGTACCCTTATACCACTCAATTTTTTTTTTCCAAAAATAATTCCAGTTGTATAGATGAATTCTGCTGCAGTACTTTCCATTCTACTTGCAAAAGTATTAGCAGTGAAAAATAGAAAAATTTGTAGTTCTGCTGCCTTTTCTAGAAGATTTCTTTTTAAAGTTTAACTGCTAATATGCTTTTATTATCTGTCAATTTGTACTTGGTGTCTAAAACATTAGGTGTGCTCTGAAAATATTGGGTTGAATGGTGAGTATCAGAAGTGCCCTTGTAAGTTCACATACATAAGATGAGATCCAAAGGGCAATGCCAGTGTGACTATGAGGCTGCTGTTTTTCATTTGTGGAAAGTCGTGACGGTTAAGTGAAATCCCTGCCATTTGGGAAAAGGTTAATGTTACACCCATCCTTAAGAAAGGCAAGGAGGAAGATGAAAATACTGTATACTGACCAGACTCACCTCAGCTGCTGGAAGTGTCCAAGCACATCTCTGAATCTATTTCCAGACCTGTAAAGGCCATGAAAATAATCTGAGCTACTCAACATATAGATCTACCAAGAGGAAATGATGATTCACCTGACTGCCTTCCATGATGAAATGATCGTGAGGAACAGAATACTAAGTGTAACACACCTTCAGTTTATTACAGCTTTTGAAACAATCCTGAAAAACATTCCTGTTTGTAAAGTAAGGAATTAAGGACTGAATGAGCAGATGATTAGTTAGGATCAGAGTGCAGTGGTGGTGTGTTGGTACCTGGCTGTCTGCTGGTAACGAGCACATCATCGTGAAGGGCTGATCCTAGAGCACACGTCAAAGTGCCTAGAGCCCATGTGAGAGTTTGACACCCAGACAGGAAAAGCTGAAGCACCAGCACAAAACGGCAACTGACAGACTGGGTCATAGCCCTGCTGGAAAGGACTGGGGGGTTTTGACGGGGAGGCAGAATGCACAGCAGCCAAACAGTGCACCCTTCCTCATAGACCAAAGAAACGACCTGCCAAAGTGACAGTGGGTCAAGGGGGAATGCTGGGAGCCCAGGAGGGGGCTACCAGGATGCTGGGGCCCCAGCACAGAATCAGTGTGAGCACCTGAGGGGGCTGAGCTGACTGAGTCTGCTGTGGAGGAGGAGGATGGCCACCTAAAGGCAGCCTGCTGCTACTTAGAGGGCAGTTGTGGAAGACAAGTTCTAGTTCTTCTCAGCTGTGGCACGCCGTTTAAGGGCCCCCGACTGGGAGTTTCAGATGAAGCCTCAGGAAAACCTTCTTTGTTAGGAACGTAGTGCAGCACAGGAGACGGCTGTTCGCGGAGTCTGAGCAATTTGTGTTATTAGTGTTTTTTGAGATTCAAGCAAATCTCCGGTTGATGTGATCTAGTGTGGGTGATGGTTCCATTTGGAGTGTGACATTGGCCTGGACAACCTCCAAACAGCATTTCTGTCATCCGGTGAAATTATACTGAGATTGGTCACAGAAGCTGTGTCTAATTTTTAGAGAGTAGAAGGAACTAACAATTGTGACATACAGTCCCATTGCAATATGGGAATGGAAGTAAAGAGAAGGGAAAGTTCTTTCTCTTAGTTTTTCAAGGATTTGCATTTTACATGCCTGTATACCACATTGCAATTATCCCCATTGTTTATTTCATTTTGGATATCGCTCTCTCCTCTCACTTCAGTCTTTCTCCTTCTATCTTCTTCCAATTTCTCTTCCACACATTCTGTCACAACTGCCACAGCCTGCTACAGCTGTGCAAGTGGTAGTATTTAAGACATCTGGTTTGAAAATAGCCTTGTATTTTGATAAATAGCAGGACAATCAGAACTTGATAAATGTATGAGTTCAAGCTCAAGTTTCCTCCAATGGAAGTACTAACGTGACTCTCTCCTAATATTTACAGCATTTATCACCACTCATCTTGTCTGAAATTTGTTGGTGAAACCAGAAGTTATAAGAGCAGGAAAGAAGGGGTAACAGAGGATTATCAAGATTATCTAAGAAAGTACTACTCACTTGGAAAAGGACAGACTGGGAGTTTTGCCCAGCAGAAGCTTGGATATACATGGTTTGAGGGTAAATCTTGATTTTAGGAGTGCTGTGTATCTGGGAAGGCAGACTGACTTTTAACATGGTGAATGGAAAAAAAAGCATCAACACGTTAGAGTTGACATAGGTCAACTTTTCCATTAATAAGAAACTAGGAAAGTTAGAATTAAATTTAAGATGTTTAAAATGATTGCAGATCTGTGATGGAAAGGGAAAAGGATGGCAAGAGCAATTTTGTGATTGAGGAAGTAGAAGTTGTGCATGAAGCTAATCAGAACAGTCTAATGAGTAGATGAACATTGATTGGAAGAAAATACATGTTTTTGTAAAGATACTCTAGGAGACAGATTTTTGCAATGCATTGTTACTTAATATTGATATTTCAACAAACAGAACAAGAAGGGCCTGAGATATATGCACTAATAATTGTCAAATGAACACCTGCGCGTGGTGGGGTTTTTTTTCATAATTTGTCAGGAGTGTAGTGATTTTAATTTAGTCGTGAATAAGAAATGTTAGATTTTAGAACAGTTCCACAGAGGACGAATACAATTTCTGCTTTGAAAAAGAAAAAGCAAGGTGGGGGGAAGACAACTATACAAAAATGCAACTTCCTTGATTGCACATGAGCACAAATGAATTTGAACTGTAGAAGGAATTTTAATATTTTTTTTAGGATGAAGTTTCTGTTTTGTACATTTCAACTTTTTTTTTTTTTTTTTTTTTTTCCTGCGGCACTTACAAACTCCTGAAACTGGTGGTTTAAAGTGTAAAAGCTTCTCTGTAGCAGTAGGCTCAGCACCGCAATAATTAAACCTCCTTCTCATTGATTTACAGCCAGTCTCACTCGCAGGGGGGGAGAGAGAGGTTACTCCTCGGTGAGGACGGCAGGCCAGGGGGAAGTTTCAAGCCGGGAAACACGGTTTCCGAACCTTAATGTGGCAGAGGTTGAACGTACGGTAACACGGGGAAGAAGGCGTGGCGGGAGGCTGAGTTTAGGGAGTTAGGGTCCGTTTTTAACCCGCTGCAAAGCCGCCGGTGAACCCAAGCAACTTTGCCGCCTGGCGTGGCTGCGCGGAGCCGGCCGCTGTGCCC
>VZRU01010650.1:65134-77691 GCA_013398155.1 Pedionomus torquatus
GAAAGGGACACGGAGGCTCCGCAGGGGAGGTGGCGCCGGGCTGGGCTGCCGGGCTGAGGAGCTGCGGGGAGCGGGGCAGCTCGCCTCCCCGGGGTCCCCGGGCAGGGCTCGCCGGCAGCGGGCTTGGCTAGGGCACGGGCATCACCACGTCGTCCCCGACCCGCCCGTCTGTGGGTGGAAGAGCAGCCCCGAAAACACGTGGGAGGGAGCGGGACCACGTCTGTGCCAGCGCGGAGCCGTGAGGGGGGGGCGGCTGGTGGGGGGCCGCCGGCAGCGCCAGGCCCTGCGCTCTGCCCGGGCCCCGCATCCCGCATCCCGCCGCCCCGCTCCGCGCCGCTGCCTCCCTCCCCAGTTGCCCCTCCTGGCCGGAGCTGCCCTTGCCTGCCCGCGCTCCCCGGGAGCCTGCAGCGCTGGTGCCGGGTGGGGATGGGCGCAGTTCATGTGCTGTTGTCACGAAGTTAAAATAATGAGGGCTCTGGGAGGTGGGGGGCAGCCCGGCAAAGCCAGGGTTGGGGTCTTGATGGGTTGAATGGGTTTAGATGAGAAAATAGGCTAATGGTTTCTTAGCCAGAGGGAGGAGTCCGTCATCTACTAGTCTATTGTTCCCTGTTAAATGAGCTGTAGATTTATTTTGCAGTATGTAGCTCACCAATGCCTATTTTGCTCTTGATGGCTATCACAGGCGTGTTTTAAAATCAAATTCTCTGACAAAATCAATAGGATCTTGTATTCGATCGATCTATTTATTATTCAGTCTTCGTTTTCAGCAGCTGGAACCACTTCCTTTCAGTGGAAAGCCACACGCTTGTATTTGAATATTAAGCGGACATAGTGAATAAAGGATTTATGGAGAGAATGGTGGGCAGAGGGACAATACTTAGTTACTCTGTAGATTTTTGATTTCCTGAATACTCAGATTTTTAATGCATGGTATACTCAGTGAATAAATCGTAGAATCCTTTCTGAATAAAAATTGCTTTGTGTGTTTCTCTGCTATTAAGAGCACACACTGTATTCTTTATTGTGGTGCCTTGGCCATAAACCTGAGCAAGACATACCTGCATATTCTCTGGCAACATTTGGTTTATTTCTACTTAACATTGGCTTTATTTCCACTTTGTATATAGTTGAGAAATAAGAACAGGTTCAGCGATTCTAAATTAGAAGTACACTTTCACATCAGTAAAATTTGGCTTTTGATATCTTTGGTTTTCACACAGCCATTCTGTTGCTACACCTTTTTATCACTTGTGTGTACTCGGGCTTGTCCGAAGTTAATGATGTTAAATTTTTCACCATGTAAGACTTGAAAGAACGTATCATATGCTTAAAAAATGAACAAATGTTTAATCTCGTGCTCTTTTCAGTACATTCCCATTTCTTTTACAGAAAAGCATTAGGAATCTAGGGTTTCTGGTCGCTAACACTGAATGCATTTATGTTTTCTGAATGCAAATAAGTTTAATTTTTCTAAATCATAATAGTTGGTTTGAGTTTATTCAGCCGTATTCCATAAGTGATTAGTTATTGAAGGGATGGCAAGTTGAGGTGGGAATGGAATATACACATATTATTTTTTATTAGAGTTTTGGGGCCACTTAAGAATTTTAAATTATAATTGCTGTGATGCCTATTTAAATATGAATTTAAAATATTCTGCAAACAGTTGTTTGATTTTTTAAACTTCCATTCTTTTTAGAGGTGTAGCAATATAGTTTTGACAAGACATGCCGCTTTAAAATTAAGGGAGAGTCAGTGGGTTTTATTTTCTTTTTATGGGATTGGTAGAAATGCTTCAGATGTGCTTCCTTTTTAGTAATATCACAGAAAAGCGGACTAGAAAATCTCAATAAAATTGACCTTTCCATGACTTTCTTAGCAAAAATAAATTATTACAATTAAAGATTTTGAATGAAACAAACACTAGATTATGGAAACATGAAGTACACTATAACAAATTGCTGTACATGTATGTTCAATAAATACCAGAAAAGATTAGTCTTTCTAGGACTTTCATTTCAAGTTCTGAGTCAACTGTTTTTTTGGTTTTTTTTTTTTTTTTTTTGTTTGGTTGGTTGTTTTTGTTTTGGTTATTTCTTTTATGGGAAGTAAAGCAAAATGTCTTCATGGTGTTTTTGTCAAACCAGTAACTTGCAATAAGCCCCAATAATTTTGAAAAAGACACCAGTCCTTTTGGAAGTATTTCGGTTACTTTTGTATTAAGACTTTTTAATAGTTCTCCCTTATTTAACCTGTTGTTAGAGGAACAATTCTTAATGGATTACCTTGGTTTTATTATGGTCCAGGGTGATAAGCTTGTCTTTCAGAAACCCCCAAATTACTCTGAATATGGAAGGGTGGGAAAAATTATGTATAGAACTGTACAGAAAATACATTGTATATTAGGGAGAGTATTAAACATTAATGGCTCAAATGTGCAAAAATTATAGCTGTAGAATCGTTTTTCCAGAATTCGTTTATTTTGCTCTGAAGAGATCCTAATTCTTAAAGCCTCAATACACAACTTTGAAGTTTCTTCTGTTTTAAGTTTTGTGGAGATCTTAAAAATATGTAGCAACTATATTTTTCAAAAGAAATCAGATAAAATTACAGTTAGAACAGACTAGTACATCTTTATTTCCCAGAGAGAAAAAAGTTGACATTTAAAAGGCAAAATCAACGATCAAAAATTCTTAACTGCATTAGCTGACAAACACAAGGCACTTGTAGTTTGGAAAATGTAGTATTGTTTCTAACCATTTTAGTGCTTACTCTTGCTCTGTATCATTATCAGTAACTTTGTACACAAGTTATTTAGTACAGCACTATATTTCCTTCAAAGACTTCATTAACATCATTAACATTTCATTAGACAGAACAATGTGTAATCAGAATCGTCAACTGATGTCTTTTTCTTAAAAGTCAAGATTATTCCTATATTTTCTTATGAGAAGGCTTTGAATTCATATACACAAGAGCTGTACAATAGCTGGGACTATCTAGGATTTTTTTTTTCCGTTTGTTTACTGTGTGGTTTTGGACAAGTCAATTAATCTCTCTCTGGCAATGTTTTCTCATGTGTAATATAAAACAGAAATGGAGTCATTACAGGTTTATGTTAAAGTGAGTTTTACATTATAGAATAAAAGGTACTATGTAACAACAAATATTACTAGTGGAATTGGGAAATAAATACTTCAACTCAAATAATTTTCTAATCAATAGTGCAAAAATATTCATTGCAATAAATGGAGCTAGTGTTCTGGTTATCTTCAAAAATTTCAGATACCTCAATTTGTTTCTCACATAACTATCATTATTGCGTGGTCTGTTTTCAGAGTTTCGTTATTTAAAAAAAAAAAAAACAAACCACAAAAAAAACCCTTAGCATTTTTAAAGGCCATTAGTCATATGTCAATTAAATCATCTTGCCATCTCATCTTTCTGTGTTCTGTTTTTCACTACTGAAATTTCAGACTGAAAAAAAAAATAGAGACAAAATGCCAGCAGTTCTAATTCCACTAGTAGTAGAATTTCTCAAAATGTATCCTTAAAATACATTCTAATCTCTTAGACTTTAGACTTTTTTTACAATAGGTCTTACGTGAATTTTGTTTCAAGTGACCTACAAGTCTAGGTTTCTTCATGAATCCAACTTTTCATCTGTATTTATACATAAAGAACTGCACAAAGGTGAGGAGGCACTAGCATTTTTTTGTAATCTACTAATCCTGATCCTTGTTCCCTAGTGCTGTCTATTTTAAAACTGCACTTTTAGAAGTTATAATTGGTTGTTGTCAAAAAAATTTGCTTCCTCTCCGTTTCCATTTGTTGTATGGGACAAGGTCCAACCAAGGAGCATCCGTCACTGTGTTGCTCACATGCGGAGGTTGCTCCAAAATATATTTTGTTTCCTTGAATTGTCAATCTTGCCCTTATACCACTCAATGAAGGGTTAAGAAACCGAAATAACATCTAAGGTTGAACGCAGTGTGACATTTCAGTGGCTCAGAAGCTTTATTCTCTATTAGAAGATTAATGGAGTTTTATGTGTTAGTTTCTTGACTTTGTCTGGAAGTCTGGAATACTGTATGACAAGGCAGTCTTTTAGCTAGATAAGCCTTTGGTTTCTGTACCTACAAGTAGAGCACCTGAAAAAATAATGGTGCCTTTGCAAATCTTGGCAAAAGTTAGTTCTGTACTCCAATAAAATGCACACTTCTTTTCACCTTAAAACCCTTTTTGTTCTCCTTCTTGATTTGAAAAGCTGCTCTTGATCAATTGCATCCTAACTACTTCCACACAACCTAAGGAAAAGGAAGATGAGCGTTTTCCAACTAACAGAACAACAGAAAATGCTCTCAGAATTTAGAAGCAGTCTCTAATTAAGAATTTTGTTGTTTACTTGTCTGGCAGTGTTTTATTGCTTTGTTTACTACCAAGTGGTGCTGGCATTCAAGATGTTACAATAATTGGCATATGCTAGCTCTCCCTCAAAGATACAAATAATGTTTACAACTTGGTAAACATTGTTGGATTAATGTTCTTTATTAATTGTCCTTAAAGATAAATTACATAAGAAACTCATATTGTCAAATGTTTAAAACAAGCAACTAGAAAGACCTTAATTTCATGTTTATTTCAAAAGACATACATTTTTGAATTGTTAGAGTTGTGTGAGTTGAATAAAACAAATAACATTAATTTTTGTGCTGTTGGAATTTGTAGAAATACTAGCTTTTAAAATTAGCATATTCAAGTATATTTATTGTAATATGAATGCTGCTGCAAATGAATGGTGTAAATTTCCTAATTTAGTGAGCATAGAAACTGGTAATTTAGGAGGACAGGCCCATCATAATCAAATAGAGATTAATGAGTACTTAAACACTTTTTGTTAGACATAGCCATGTAAAGTTCTACCTTAAAATTATTAATATAACTATTTTTCAATGGGTGTTTCTCAATGGGAACTATGTAATGCAGTTTTCCTTTTAGTATTTTTAAAATAGGTTTTACTGTAGCAACATTATTTAAGTATTAGTAGAGATGTCTGTCAAAGAAGTGGTTATGTAAAAGGATACATAAACTCATGGAGTTAGCTCTGCGGCACTGAGCCAATGCACTAAACATCTCTCCTTGGGACACCAAGTGCACAGATAAGGGATAATTTAGATGGGAATGTTGCTACATTTCAAGAACCTTTGTGAATATCTTGTAAAATTTATCTTAAATGGAGTCAAATAATTTTAACTACATGGTGCTTCTCCGGTAGAGAGGACTTTGGAGCTAGCAGATACTTGGAAAACCTGTGAGAATATGTCGATATATTAAAACTGCAAATGTGGCAGGAACCTGGAAATGCATATGTCCAAAAGCAAGGTAGAATCATTTGACTGATAAATAGATTGTCTTTATGGACAAGTTCCAAAACGGAAGGTGAGGGTTTCATGAAGAAAGGGTGTTAGACAAACCACACCTATGTCACTTGACAGAATAATTTGAGAGAAAGTTGGTACATGCCAACATGAGGAGTGTTAACTTTCCTTTGCCAGTGAACCCAGTGAGGTATATTGCAGCTTTAGGAAAGAAGAGCATTGCTAGAAGAGTTTATTCTTGCAAACAAGAATGCAGCTTATTTCTGAGAACAAAGGCTCTTTTTTGGAAGTACAGTGGATCACCACCGTGTCTAGATCAAATCCAAAGCTATTCTGGAAGTTTACAGAAACTACATTTAGTGATGCTTTTTTAGGCTGCGTGTTTAACGGTGATAATAACATTAACAACATTTGCTAATAGAAATTAAAATGTATAGGTAAGGTATTAAATTCTGTTGATGTATATTTTGAGTACAATAATCCTGTAATTTACATCTCTTTCTTGATGCATTAAGGCCTTAAGTAATATATAGCAAAGGTTACAGGAGGGGATCGGTATCTGTCAGTTATTAATAGCAAGGAGATGCCCCACTATTGCTCATTCCCCAAATTGTTTTCAGTTGAATCTGTCCCGTCTATTGTATCTTCCCAATGAATTGGTGTGTCCTGCTGTGGAGATTTCAAACTAACCATTTAGCTTAATAGTGCAGCTGCTATTATACATATGTTCCTGCCAAGTTCCAGTTATTTTAAAAAGGTCTGTACTACAGTGTTATGCTACAGAATTTGCACCATAGTTTCTGATTATCTTCTAGTACATTAAAGAAAAATAACAACAGACTGATAAAAAATAAGAAAAGTTCAGTTAACTTAGCATATGAATATAAATGTAAAAGGGACAAAGGGAATAAAGACATACCACATTACATAATCGTAGAATCATAGAATGACTTTGGTTGGAAGGGGCCTCTGGAGGTCACCTGGTCCAATCACTGCTCAGAGCAGGTCTATTCAGAACAGGTTGCTCAGGACTGTGTCCAGTTCAGTCTTGAACACTCACAAGGATAGATATTCCACAGCCTATCTGGGCTAAACGATCCAGTATTATACTACTTTGTGGTAAAACATTTTTTCCAATATCTAAGTAGAATTTCCTGCATTCTGACTTGGGTCTTTTGTTTTACATCATATCACTGTGCACCTCTAAGAGTCTGGCTCCATCTTCTTGGTTTCCCTTCTCTGATCAGGGAGGTATCATAGTGCTCTGGGTGCAGTCTCACAAGTGCTGAATAACAATTCTACATGTCTGGTGGAAGGTCTGGTGCCGGAAGTGTTGTTTTTGCTGTTATTTATTAGATACACAATTCTAGGAATGACTGAATGCTTAGGTAGATTAGTTTGCACAGATGACAATTCACTCTGTTTCTCTTTGCGAGGGACCTGTATCTTCTTTTCTCTCAGGGATAGAGTTCAGCTACAAGACTAGTGTGGGGGGGGAAAGAACCGTGCTTTCTTATCTAATAGCTTTTAGGGGAATTTATTATCCCTCAGAGGTGTTGTGAACATTCCCACTCTTGCCCCTCCTACCTTGGCCCAAGCTCATCTGAGGCCATTCAGCTCCCATCAGTAAAAAGAGGCATGATGGCAATGTCCTTGGTTTGTTCCAGGGACAACCAACCCTCCTTCCAGTTCCAGAAACTTAAATGCTTCACAACAAAACTCATACTTAATTCCCTAGTCCAATACTCGAACCCATGGCTCTCACTGTTGATCTAAACTTTGTTACTTCTGCTACTGTATGGTTTTGGATGGAGAACATTCATGTGGTGCCATGAACAGCGGAGATTGCAGAATGAGCCCTGAAACCCAATTCTTTTCTTTCATTTTGCTGCTGTCATTATAACCTCTTTCAGAAGATGCTCCCAAATTTAGCCTCCCTGAAAAGTAGGTCCATTTCTACCAGACTAAACAGTGTAGAAAAACTGCTGGGAAGCTCACCTTAAGCAAGAGCAGAAGGTTACAGAGGAAAGAAAAGAAAAAAATCTGTCATCTTTGATGCCTTAATCACTAAAAACTTCATTATGATTGGAATAATATTTTGTTATTCCTCCTAAACCAAAGTCTTAAAGCTTCATTCCCACAGGGAAGCAAATGTGTAAAATGGGCCCTTTGTCATACATCAGGGGGCTAATCAAAACCACTCCATGAAAAATTTATAAGCAGGTGTTTGCATGTGTATTTAAACACATACATGCAAAGACAACCAAAACGTATAAACTCATAGGGAAGTAAGTCCAGCTGTTGAATTGCTAGTTAGAGGGGTCATTTAATGATCTAAGTTTATATGAAATGCAGAGAACAGAGTTTAAGGTGAGTATAAAGGGTTGCAAGTCTGTGCTTAAAGGATCTGCACATTCATAAGGCAAGCTGCATTTGCCATCCCCTAGGATATGTTATAATAGAGATGAAAATTCGCTTTCAGATTTTGAAACTGAGAAATCGCTGGATGGACATCACTCAGTTATCACCATAGTTTTATCACACCTGTGTTTTGGGATGTGGTCATGTTTACAGCAGCAGACCATAAAAAATGGTGAGAGTAAGAGCAGCTGCTATTAAAATTACCTTTCGTGTTTTGGACATGTTCGTTACTGTTTTCAGTTATGAGCTCTAAACTAGTAATTTTAGGTTAAACTCATCAACAGCTTCTATTCATTTAATTATCTGCCTTTCCATGCTTAAAAAAAAATGAAATAATACCACAAAAACAGTTGGGTTCTCAAGAAACAGTGGAGGGACATTTTATACAAGTGAAAAGAGGTGTTACTAGTAAGAAAGTCTGGTAATAAATGGAAGGAGGATAAATACTCTGTTGAACCACTCTACTCATTTGTATAATATCAAACAAAAAGTATCACAAATTGAAGACCGAGGGGCTGTTTTGCAGATGCACTTGTGTGTGTTCTCTCTCCCAGACACTTGAGATATCATTAAATAAGACACTAGTATCGACCTATCTAACGATAGGATAATGATATAAAGGACTGGTACATGTAAACATGTGCTTCAGGATCTGATGTTGATTTCATTTACATTGTACAAACACAAACTTTAGATTACAGCAACTCACATTTCTCTATGCACCAATGTTCTGGGAATTTTTAGGCACAATCTGTGCTTAACTGTGAGAATGAAAACAGTTTACACCTAAGACAGGTGTTTTGATATATCTACATTGCTTATAGCCTTTTGCATATGTGAGAAGAATGCCTCTGTAATATTTAGCATTACAGAAATTTCACTGAAGATCCATCTTCCATCATCTTTTCACCAGTTAATAAGAAGTAAAGACTGAATTAAAAATTATAAATTACTGAGGTGGTCACCTGAATTTCTGTTTTTCATTAGTGTGGCTTACAAAACTATAAAAGAAACTGATACTCTTAACAAATTATAACTCTCTGAGGACACTAAGAAACCAATATTAAATGAGAGAGAAATTGATTTGAGCAAACAAAGCCCACCACTAATCTTCACTAAAATTTCTTGCAAGTCTCACTATCTTTTGACCAATTTTCTAGCTTCCATCAATCTATCTATCCAGTGATTTGTTAATTTCCTTAGGAACTAAACAAATTCATAGTCATACTTACTGACTATAAACCAGTAATAGGAAAGGTGGTTATTTGGAAACCGTAGGTTTTAATAGGGTAGATAGTAGAGTAGTTTAGGTGTATGGCAGGAGATTGTTCTCAGCAAAGAATTTTTCCTCCCACCTTGTACTGCTGGAACCTCTAAGTGTCATTGTGAAAATACAAATAAACTAATTTTCCGTATTGATCTCTTGAAGAGACTAGCAGAGTTCCTTGGATCGTATCTACACTGTACTTTTTGTCTGGAAAAGTTCTGCAATATTTCAAAAACTACAGGTTACTTTCTGTGGAAAGGCATAGCAGACCTTTCACATATAAATTGTAAAGCTGCATGGCAAAAATATCTTTGTTTCTATTTATTGTCTTAGAATCATAAAGCTAGAAGAGAACTCATAGCAGAATCAGCTGCACTTGTGTCAGATCTTTTCTTCTTTTCTTGAGTTTTTTCTTGTTAGCCCATATTTTTAGAATTCTAATGTAGTTGCTCCTTTCCTCTATACCCTTTCCAGTTTTTATCCATACCTTTTGTTATATAACATGTCCAAAAAAGCCCTGATCAAAGCCCTCAGCTCAGGACTTGCTGAGATTATAGTGCAGAAGCAAAGTTAAAGCGTCCGCAAGTTATGCTGCTGCTTATTTAGTCTTGATTGATGATCGAGCTTTTTTCCAACAGCATGGCAATGGTGTATTATAATCATCTTCTAATGCACAGTAAACCCATATGCTTTTCAAGAGAGTGGCTGTCTAATTGTTATCTTGCAGTTTTACAGTTTTCTCCAGTTCTACATTACTGCAAATCCTATAATAATAGAGATCAAGGACTTCCTTGAGTTCATAAGGCACAAAAAATTACTATAATCACAACATCTTAATTTTTTGTAATTTTTATAACTTTTACTATAAGGTCAGTAGGAAGCCCCTATCAGATTGCTAAAACTTTCCATGTAAGGCTTAGCGTTCTATAAACAGCTAAAAGAGAAACTAGTGACTTGGTAGTCCCATTGAAGTAACAAGCCGTAGTAATAGAAGTGTCAGTGCAATATAAACTGGAGTGTAGTGTAAAAGTAAAATACAGAATGATGGTGGGATTTTTTTTAATGACTCAAAGAAAACAAGTTAAGGAAGTAACTTAAAGTGACTTTTTCCTAGGAGTGAAGTATGCAGCAAATAATTAAATTATTCATTGTGAAATTCTTATGTCTATTAAATAATGCAGCAGTGTAGCTTAATCCACATGACTGGACATGACTGACTAATCCTTACCTGGATCACACTCAGAAGCAAAACTGTATCAGCAAAATTTCTATTGTGAACCTTTTCGATATGCTTGTCCAGGATGTACATTAAATCTTTTCTGATCTATTTAACTTTTAATGACTATAAATGTGGTTGAAAAATTAATTACTGGATCCAGAAAAAGTAGAAGAAAATTGTCAGATCTAGCACATTTTTTTAATCTTTAAAAAAAGATGCCCAAAATGTGAATTCTAGTATTTGATTCCACCTCTGTTTAAAGAACCAGAACCCCTCTTTTATCCAAGTATATCTTCACTTCATAAGGGTAAGGAATCTTAAAGTCTAACTTGTAAGACAGGTCAGAGAAAAAAAATTGGTTTGAGTTAACAGTAGCAAAACTGAAAGAACAAAGAAATAAACTGGTACAGAAACCTAGATAAATGAGTAGACTGAAACTCACATGTATATTTTCTGCCCCTCCAACCGTATAATATTTTTCATTGGTACATAAATAGGAAATTAGCTGAGAAATTACACATAAATAGGTATCAATTAACTTCAATTCACAGAACTTAACAACTTCAATTCTTGCTTTATAGACATCACCTTTAGTTTAGGATTACACATTATTGCCATGCACCAGATTGTGAAAGAGAAATGCTTCTGCTTGTGCCTTTGTCTCCCCTTCCTGGAGCCATGAGTCTAATTGCTATCTGAATTTCACTGCACTTTGCCTTCCTAGATTTTGGAAAAGAAAGGTGATAAGGCCAAGAGATATCAGAGCATGGTGGTCTTTTCAAGCTTATTTATTAGGTGAAACACTCTTCTGTTAGTACTGAAAAGATCTTTGGCTAAATACAAGCCTTAATGTTGCTCATATTCAACTTTGTGACCTGTTTGCCCTTCTTACCAGAGGAGAATAAAAGAGAGCTTTGCAATATACAGTTCAAACAGTCCTACCATTTTTCAGCGGTAGAGTTTTATTCAGATAAGAAGCTGAATTTATTTAGATGAGAAGCTCCATCTTTTCTACAACTTGCTGTTAGCTGCAGACGGAAGTTTGTTCTGTTGAATGCTTTTTCAAGATGCTGCTTTGTGACAGCAGTGATTACAGTTGTTAGTGATGTGATATAATGGACTGAACACATTTGATAGGTAGAATCTAAAATTCTAATACCAATTTACCCTCATTCTTGCTGGATCTCAAATGTATGGAAGTCTGAATTTTAATTTGTCTTCCATATTTTTGATATTCCAGTTTTATCCTTGCATGCAACTTTAAAGAAACAGATTATTATTATTTTAGATGGAAAAGACACACACAGCTTTGAATTAAAAGCATTAGCAAAAAATCAGTAAAGACTATCTCAGGACAAATGTATTCATATTCCTAAATTGAAAGCATTCCAAATTTAGCAAGTGCTCATTTTAAAAACTTTGGATGAAATTCTGTCATTTGCCAAAATAAGCTTAAAGAGCACAGCATCTTCAAGGGTGGATCACCTTTTGCAACCACAATTTCAGCAGGAAAAAAAAATGAAGTTGCCAAGGCATCTTTTGCCTGGTGTTGATTTCCTTAAGTGCAAAATGTTCAACAGGATGGAACTGGGATCCTCGGTGTTTGAATCCTCCTTTTTTTATAGTCTTTTGGCTATAAAAGGAGGATATGTTAATCTGTATTAACTCTTACCAATATACGAATATAAAACATTTACGTGAATATGTATTTCTCAGTGTTAAAAAGATGTTTAAAGACAGAGTAAAGTGGTATTACTGCTCTGTTTTTGAAGTTCTTACCATGATGTACATGTAAAATTGCACCATTTGAGCAGACATCGTAAAACAAACAAAACAACTGATGGATCTGGAATCGTTTGGAAGTGTTCAATTCTGCTTTCCTATCTGTTATTCTAGGTAACAATGGTGATCATCTGAGTGTGTGTTAAACATGCACCAGTTTCCTTGCTTCTAAGAAGTTACTTTGCTCTGGGACTTAAATCACTGTTTTAGTTTATGACATGGATCATATTAAGGATGTTAGCAGAGAGAAAATAATGTTACTTGCACAACGCTTAATTTCCCAGCTGAATCTTTGACCTTTAATTTCACTTGTGATTATATCATCCTCAACATACATAGTGTCTCTTTTTGTCATTTATGTATTATTAAATTTCATTCTTTGACATCAAGCCTCCTAAATTTTATTTATCTTAAAGAAGTTAATTCTGTATTTATAATGCAGTTCTAAATGTAAAAAAAAAAAAAAAAAAAAAAAAAAAAAATTTCACAA
>VZRU01010650.1:79020-90592 GCA_013398155.1 Pedionomus torquatus
TTTGAGGAGGTGTCAGCCTGTACTTTTGGTATCGAAAGATTGCTTCATGTGAGATGCTAACATTGGATATTGCCTGTCATCTGAATAGGCGTAATGTATGGCAGGATGTATAGTATGCAATTAAATCTACAGTATTTGATCTTGTAGTGAACTGTTTGACTGGACAGGCTTAATAACTTCAAGTCATGTTCATTATTACCAATATTTTTGCAAATATCATGGGGAAGCAACCACTCCAGTGGAATTTAAAAGAGAGCAATGGGTTAGTTTTGCTAATTACTTTCTGGTGTATTTCTTTCTAGCAATAAGAAAAGAACATTTTTGGCTTGTTTGAAAATTTTACAAGTGTTAATTGAGGGTTGGCACTGTGAGCTGATTTGAAAGTGGGAGTTGTCATCCAGGAAATCAGATATAAATAAGGTGGGCATAACTAATGAACAACCTTGATGGTAAAGGGAAGAGCTTGCATTTGATGCTATAGAAAGGGAAAAAAAGACAGCAGGGAAATGCACCAAGGGAGGCAGAGATGTTGAAGAAGTTGATTAGCTAATTTTCTTTCAAGCAGCATTCTAGGTGCATAAAGGAGACATTAAATAATAAGACTATGGATTATAGTGGAATCTTTGCAGGTGGACAGGAAAACTTGCATCTGAAATCTGGAAAATGGGGTTTGCTCTTTAGTGTGTGTTCGTTACCTAGCATAGAAAATTCCTGAGCAAGTATCATTTACAAAACGTGCTCATACTCTTAGGCAGCTACATTCACTTTGTTTAGTTCCTTTCATCATCTAACCTCAGCATGTATAGAGGAGTTATGCATCATCTGACTTTATTTTGGGAATTCTATAGGTTCAAGACCATATGTATGTTAACTCTAGTACCTGATGTCTTTAATTTTCTATCTATTTTTCTAAATATTTGTGTTTTTGAAGCTATTTTGGTAGGAATGTTGTAACATGATTTTAGATAAATATGAAATGGTACTTTAGCCTGTTACCCATTTTCTACTTGAAATACAGAGAAAGGCCTTGAGAGATGTCTCCCAGCATGTCTGGATTGTAGTCCGCCTATTAGTAGCAGAAAAAGGTAGCTCCAGATTTTTTCATAGCATATGCGGTATTCCAGTGAAAGTCTTATGTTCATTTTGCCAGGAAGGTCTGTTCATTTAGAAACGTGTGTGGGTGATTGTACTCGACTATCTTACTCAGCTGTTTGAGACTCCTACATCAATAGATTTTATTACATTATGTCAAATCCTCTTATTATGTCATGAAAACAGTCACTTTTAGGCCGTAACTGCTTCTGTGCTAACATTAGTGTCCTAAAAAGCAGAAAAAGTTAATGAACTCAATTTATCCATGGGATACCTTGAGAGGTATTTGTGGAACTCTTTTGGAATGTTTTGTTTCTGTGTGCCTTTTAAAATTTACTTGCTTTGCACTTCTCTCTGCTTTCAGTGATAATTTCCCATTTTTTCTTAACAGAACATAGTCATAAAATTACTGAAAGACTTGGATCACAATGCTTGAAATAAGACAATTCAGTAACCATTCACAAGGATGTAACTTGGTCCCACGGTATGCCTAATGTATTTTAAGTTATGATAATGTAATAAATTGAATGGAAATTGCAGCACACCTGGTTTCAGATATTGACTGACCACATTCCAGTGACACATTTAGCACTCTATACGTTTCTTGGTCAATTTTTGATTTTATGAGAAATGGTGTATTGTCATGCTATTTTCAAAGTTACTCGATCTAGGTTCATTTCTGCTGTATTTTTTTAGTAAGATATTAACAAATATGATGTGTCTGTTAAGAGGGAGTAGGCTCTGCCTGAAACTGTAGGTACCCATAATTCAAAATTCACTTCAGGCAGTCAGAGATGAATATAGATATACCTATTTAAATCAAAGGAGGAAAAACAACAGACAAGTAGATACACTTGACATGTAGGCTAATAAAGTTTCATACCATTTGCTAGAAGTCTGTTGTAATAGGAATATGGTAATATGATAAAACTATATGGTAGGAAGTTGATTAAAAAGATACCAGCTAGTCATGAATGTGTGAACAGAAGTGTCTTTATTTGTATGTCTGTGTGTGTATTTACTTCCTATTAGGGCTGTGATTTTTCAGGAATTTTATGTTAACTAAGCTTTTGAAACCACAAGCCAAATAGTTTACATGGAAATTTGTATTATTTTAGCACAGAGAGTTTATTTAAAGAAGTAAAATCAAGATCAACGTTTAAGAATGAAACTCTCCGTTTCTGATTAGTACTGTGCCCTACCAAAGTATATGGTGCTTGCAAAATTACTATTTCTATGTAAATATAGGACCATAGAGTATTTTCAGAGGTACAGATCCCATCTGCTACTGAACTCTTAGCTGCTGCAGTTGCTTGCCCTATTTAGTGAAGAGTATAAACCCTAAAGCAGGTTATCTGGAAGTAATTGGTAGGAGCAGGCTAAATTTTGGATATTTTATAATAATTGCATACTCATACTTCATGCTGTAGCTCAAATTTTTTTGAGGATGTGCCACAGACTCATATCATAGAATGGTTTGGGTTGGAAGGGAACTTAAAGATCATCTGGTTTCAACTCCCCTGCCGTGGACAGGTACACCTCCCACCAGACAAGGTTGCTCAGCTGCTTCACGCTCACTGCACTGGGATAGCTGTGCAGAACAGAGGACATGCTGTAAGCACTCAGGCTTACATCCTATAGCTTTTTAATGTGTCTGATACCCATATTCTGCTTTCCTGTAGAGGCCAGCATTAAGAAGCATTCATAAAACAGTTGGCAATGAATGTCCAGCACAGGTGTCAGCCAAACAAACAGTAAACTCCCCATCCTAGTTGAAAGCTGAATTTATAGGTCTTCTCTATGGTCTTGTCATGTAATTACTTGAACTCTTGGTGTTTCAGTATTAGTGAAGAAGTGAGTTGCAGAGCTGGGAGCTTTTTCATTAGGAAAACCTTCATGCCCCTGTTCTATAATGTAGGAATGTTTGTTAGTATCAGGTAGGAATTGGGTATAGCCCCGTGAATTTAGGGCGATATCGGACTGTATCCTATCTGTCAAAGCAGGACATTATCAAACAAACACTGAGGCTAAACGGAAACTGCACTAATCTAACCTAAAATAAGTTTTTACATATCAGTTGACAGAAGCTGTGTATTTATTTTTTTGTTTTTATCCCATATATATGAATAATAAAGGTTTTTAAGGTACCCTCTGTGCAGAAGGTCATCCATGCCTGGATGGGTCCAGGCTTGGACCCACAGAATTCAGTTTAGAGTTTTGATGTCTTTTTGACATTGTGATATTGTTGACATGTTTCATGTATTACATTGAGAAGAAAAGTCATCCCTGCATTCAATATGTTCAAGTATTTATAGATATAAGCAGTAGAGTTTTTGATTCAGTCTAATGTTGTCACCCTTTCTCTTTTAATTTTACAAAATAGAGCACCATGAAATCAATAATATTTATGCATGAAGGAAGAAGAGGTGAAAAATTGAACTTAATTCTGAATCTCTTGCCAGCTCTGTATTTCAGGGAGGTATTAAATAAGCTGAATATATTATATGTGTTAGGTCTCATTAGTTATTGAACTGATTTTGACAGAAATACATAAAATCTCAGATTTTAGAAAGACGCAAACCATATTTCAACTACTTGATTTTGAGCCAGGACAACAGGGAATCATTTTATGCAGAGGGGTGCACTCCGAAAGATCCAAACACCTATGTTAATTTGTAATGTGAAGTAAAAGGTTGGAGTGTGTTTTAGCACATAGTAGATCCTTTCAGCTTTCTTAAAAATAGCAATAGATCCGTCTTGTATGAGTATCATGTCTGAAAATAAGAAAACTTCTGGGAGGAAATAAAAGAGCATTAGAGAAATGAAAGTGAATTTTCACAATATTGATATAATAAAAAATGCACTTCCCCAGACTTCACTGGGGAAAGAACTGAGAATATCTCATTTACAGTGTTGTAGCCTGAAGTGGAATTACAAACCCAGACTTTTCTAGCACATACTGTAGAGACTATAGCATGCAAAGTACTTCAATTATTCATAAGGCCCTCACAAAACTCCCATTTTGAAGATATAAAAATTTGCTTGCATGAAGATGGCCAGCTAAAATGGAACAATATATAAAATAAGGTTTTAGCCTTGTATAGAAATTTAAAGTTTCTTGTAGAATTAAGACAGAATACTTTTTTACTGAGTTAACTATAGTTTTGAACTCTAATTGAGGAATAATTACAATTGAGGAATAAGATATTGCACATTTTCTATGAGGCTAGGATTGAAAACAAGGAGCTGCTTTGGGGTAGTTAGTGCAATACAAACCCGGTATGTTAGTTTAATTTCCAGACATTATTTACACAGTTTTGTACAATGGCTAAATAACAGATATTTAGGCTTTGGCTACCTAGTAGTAATTCTGTGCGATACTATGCATACAGACATTGTTAAGCACGTAAATACCACTTCAGAAGCACTGCATTAATTTAAATGAAAGAAGAGTTAGGTCAGAAATTTGGGCTGTTGGGCAGTTATCTATCTTTTAAGATAATTTTTTAATTTAATGAATCTTGAAATATATAATATTTGGGCAGATAGGCTTGGCAGGAAATTTTGGATTGAATCTTACCCATATGTTATTATTACTTAATCTTTCTGTGAATGTACACTGTTGATATATGTATACGTATTATTTGAACATTCATGTGTATGTGTCATTCTAGTGACTTATTGAAAATAGATAAAAAGACCAGCAACAGAGAGGCTGTATAATATAGTTAAATATATGTACCAAGAGCTATTCCGTGTTAATACTAAGGCTCACTGCACCACTTTCATTTTCTGTGCCTGTATGAAGAGGGCACATTCTGCATTCTCTTTGTATAGAACTTAATGAAAAGTGTAGACACGGTAATACTCAATAGATTAAATAAGACATATCTTGAGACTAAGTACTGTACATTAATTATGACTGTGACACCTTGATTAAAATGGAGATTAAGCATGCACATGATAAAATACAATAGTAAGATAAGTGAAGTAAATCAGTAGGCACTGTGGCATGAATTCCTATAAACAACAAGAAAACTGGAACATGCATCAGTTCAGTATTTTCTCTTTTGCCCTAGAGACTGTCAAAGAGACCTACTCAGAAAATGGTTATCAAACACAGATCCTGTTAACGTAGCTATTATTCAGTTTGTATATGGCTCTATGCATACATGAAATGAAACTTTTAAGTCTCAATCCTATTTTAATATGGTGTTAATAATTTATTCATCAGTGTTTTTTCAGCATTGTCACTGGAAGTGAAAAAGTCCTTTAAAAATGCAAGTGAATTGCCAGTTTTGTGATCTATAAATGTATTTTGTTTTCTCAGCTGTACCTGAGTTGTTTTTGATAGTGAGCCCTGATAGTAAGCCCTGAACTTGATCACTTGTTACTTCTTTGCTGCTTAATGTGGAATTGACCGAAAATTTACCTGTAATGCGGTAATCTGAAGTCGTTTTGGTTAAAGGATAAAGTTTCTGACGCGATGAATAGTTTTAAGAGAGTAATGTTGCTTCTTCCCAAAATCTGAAATATAATATGATATGCAAATATGTGTTCTGTTTGGTGGTTTTTATCACATAACACCTTTTATATAAAATTATGCAGTTATGTGGACTGAAATCTACTACTCATCCTGTTTTACTGGTAGTTTTGCCAAATGATACAGTAATGCATACTGTGAGGTCTTCTAAATAGTACAGGGAGAGGGTGTGCTACCTGAACACTGGACAGGAAGTGCCTTGCTTAGAAGAACACCTTTCATTGCTTTGCATTTTTTAACATGAAATTAACTATCATGTTATTCAGTGAAAAAAATTCTGCAAATCTCCTGTGAAAAGCTGTCTAAGTTTCCAGCCAGGACAGCTATGGCAGAGGTTACTTTTCTCACTAGGTGGTTAGCTTAAGTATTGCTTTTCCACCTTTGGTAATTTGAAAAGCTAATGAAAGTTCTGTATCTTACATCTTGATCTAGACATCACATAGCAGGGTATAAAATAAAACTGCAGAATACTAAACTATGAAATGAGTTAGAGATTTTTTGCCCAGGCTTTTTATAGTTTTCATTGAAAGGTAATAATCTATTTGTAAAATTTAATATAAGTGTGATGGAAGAGTGATGATACAATATATCTGTAATTACACAAGCCTGTGGAATACAGGATTCTAATATTTTTTACTATAAACTCATATGTGCAGCTCTGTGGAAGGCAACCTATTGTATGACTCATATTTCCGTAAGCACTTAGGACCATATGTTTCCCTAGGGGATGGAGGTTTTATGCAGAATTCTGTCTGGTGGGAATGAGAACACAGAATTGTGATTTGTACTTCAGGTTAATTTAAAATACTGCTTTTATTGTAGTACAGTTTAGAAATCTTAGTACTTACAGGTTGAGATACTTTAGAATTGATAGCTAAAGTGTCGTTACATGGTATAAATGAAATATAATTTCAGTTACAGGTAGTTACTTGTTTCATTTGAAGATTCTTGTCTTGTAAAGTTTTGCTATAATTTTACCTCATTGAGAAAATTATCATACCTGAGTTATGGCTCTTTGGTGGAATATTCAGTGTATCTTGACTGGGAACTTGAATTATTCATCATTTTTTCCCTTTCTTTATGTATATATGTAATATATATGTATATGTATATATGTAATATATGTAATATTGTTTTCAAATAAGATTATAAACATGGCTACCAAATAGTGTTATTTTAGTCTTAAATTCCTTGAGCTGTTTAACTTAGAACTTTACGGTGCTCTGATTTAGTGAATATAGACCATGCAAAAATCAGTATGGTACTGAGCAAGGCCTAACTGGTAATGCCAACAAGTGATTTCTGGTAAGAGCATCTTCAATACAGGTGTTTCTAGAAGGACATCATATCGCTTTATAATTGATGTAGTGTACACAGGGTTTGGAGATTTAAAAAAAAAAAAAAAAGTTTGGGCAGATAGTTTGTCACTAAGACTAAAAAACCAGTGAAGTTATAAATAAAGATGAAATACCAGCAGGATCCTTCAGGGTGTTCTAGAACACAGTAAAATGAAAACCGTGTTTTTAAATGGTAAAATCCAAGGTCAAACTTCTAGAAATTGAGACTGCAGGTGACACAGAGGGGTATGAAAAGATAAAAAAGGAGAATTCTAGTGAATAATGTTTGTTGTGAGACTACAGCTTTTTCCATACTGGCTATAGAGCACATAATATTTCCTTCATTTACTGCTGAAGCATTTTAACACTGAAATAGTGGTAATCCAGTTAACCCTGTGCTGTACTTGTTCATCATTAAAGAAGCATTATCAAGAAACATTACCACAGATGAACTTTCTTTTTGGAGGAATTGAGATAAAGATACTAAGCGGTACAAAACAGTGCAATTCGGTAATTTTTGCTACATCTGTGCTGAAACTTCTGTGGTTTTGAGAGAGTACAGTTTTTCTGAAAGAAACTGGAGGTCATTATTATTTTTCTATGTAGGATCAATTTCACTAAAGTTTTGATTCTACTACCTGGCGTTCAACTTGCCATTCTTTTGACAGGAACCTGATGCAGCAAATTGAAATGATAATTTATCATTGCTATGTATAAGTAGAGCCTTCACAGCAATATTGTAACAAAAAAGACCATCACTTTTCCCCAGACTGTGCTTACTGCCATTTAAAACACTTTTATCTTATGAGATCATGTTGTACACTACAACATTTCATTTTACATTAACAGTAATTATTCTTCCAGCTTACTTAAAAATGAGTTTGGAACACTTTGCATGGAACTGATTACTTGGAGACACTGCCAAATTTTATGTATCTTTTCTCAGTATTAAAAAGAATTGAGCTTCAGCTGCCCAGTCAAGCCATGGGAAGAGGGGCAGAATAATATTCTGTTATTTTAGTTTTGTTTATTCCACTTTCTGTTTTTTATTGCTTTTATGACACTTCAGTGATCATTTTGCCATACTAGTGGTTTACAGCCTGTGGATACAGTCATATATGAGCAATTGGAATTATTATATACATACCTCAAGTCTGTATTGACATTTGAGTGGTTTAAAGGTTGATGATCCATATTTATATAAGCATGTATCTCACCCTTGAAGTAAACTCACTCGGTAATAGAAATATGTATTTTTTGTTAATTGTGTATGTCTGTATATTAAGAAAATATGAACATGATATGCTCATGTGCAGACTTTTCTTGCAAGTCATTAATGTAGAAAATCATGGTATTCGGACCATTGACTCCACTTGGTCAAAATATGGCAGTCTTCTTCCTTAGCATTATGATTTCTTTGAGTGACAAAAAGCGTGTATTTCAGGAACAGAATCTGAAGGTAATCGTATGTAATACAGAAAAATTGTGGTTGACTCAGTTACTGGAGCCATTATCACTCTGTCTGTTCCAGGAGAGACAGTGTGTCTGGTTTAAGCATTTTAGACTGGATTGGGACCATGATTTTAAAACACTTTTGGTAAATGCCTTCTTTTATTTTGGTTTACACTGAGTTGGTATCTCGGAACACATTAGTTTAAAACCTGTCATATTCCAAACCTAAACCAGAAATTGTACCCAACTGGGCCCACTCTGACAGTACCAAAAATTAGCATTTTTTCAATGGGACCAAAACAGAGGTGGATCGATGTATAGCATGAATGTTGGATCTCCTGTACCTGCTGATTGACTATTCAGGTATGCTCCTGTTGGGCCTCACTAATTGCTAATGTAGGCACCGCTTTAGATACCCTCCGTCATTTCTCTCTTTCTCCTTAAACATATGTGCAAAGGCTGTTTGTGATAGTTATGGTTTTGGCTTGGGTTTTTCATACAGATCTGAATTTAATTATTTACATTAAGGCACTTGTTTGAAGAGATCACCTTTTCAAAAATTTTTAGGATTTAGATATTCTGTAAAATGTCTAGATATTCTCTACAATATCCTGAATGCCAAAATATGAATTTTGCATTCATATATACTCTTACTTTAAAGTTCGCCAGCAGGCAGCTGGTGAAGATTATGGCCACAGTACTGTGAAGCAGATGGCAGATTTTTCAAGAGAAATCTTGTCTGCTTCAGGCACCCAACTGAATTATCTGTTTTCACATCTATTCGGCATTGAAGGACTCCCTTGAGAACAACGAGAACATTGGGCATAGAATTATTGTGAGTATGCAGGCTGAATACCTGTGATGCTGAATACCTGTTATACTGAATACTCTGAAAATATTTCCTATTTTCCTCAAGGAAAAATTCTTCTTTTCCTCAGGAAAGCTGTTACTTAATGTTATATACAAAAAAAATCTAATGAAAGAATAGCAGGAATTTTTAAAACTCTAGTGTTAAACCAAACCAAACCAAACTGAAGACAGGTGTCTTGTCATGAAAAAAGTGAAATATCTCTATTCTCTATCTAAACTGGGTCAAATTCTGTTCAATGGCACCCATAATTTGCAGTCAAATAAACAGAAGATGGTCTGAGCTCAGTATCAAACTGTAAGAAACTGAGCAACAAGACAGCTCTTATATCTTCTCCTATGAATACTGCCTTTAGTTTCTGTGTTTAAAGATGTTTTAAGTTGCAAGGTACATGGAGTAGTTTTACATTTGTACAGGCAATTCAGAGAAGAAGCATCCGCCTATGATATGCTTTGCATGATTCACTTTGAGGCCAGCAAAGAGTGTTTAGCAATTCCCCTGAAAAAGCAATATTAGAGAACAGAGAATATACTTTTAAATTGAATCAGGAAGCATAGCAGGAATGACAATAGAACACTATTACTTTAGAAGGTAGTTAATTGGCTCCCAATGTAACTCTTTAGAAGGACTATTTAAACAATAAAGTCTTGCATTTAATATAACTTCTGAACCTTCTCTGAATTTAAAACTATAGAGAATACCTGGTAAAGCTGAGAGCGTAGTCTGTCACTTTCCTAGAATATTGGCAGCATAAGTAATTTTATTCCCCTCTATACAAAGATTTGATAATATTTAAATATTTCTTAAAAAAACATACCTGCTGTACTATAAATTTTTTACACTGTGGGAATATTTCTATTAGGGTAAGTATTTCAGTTAAAGATGGTCTTTCAAACTGAGTTCCAAAATCCAGATTTGTGACTACACATCTGGACTGTCTGTAACATCTGCTACAGGTATTTGTTTTGATTTAGAGTATGTGCAAATTTAGGTAGCAGTGTGTTGTTATTTAAACTTTAGTTTCTTTCAAAGAAATAAATACTGTTGTAATTTTAAAGTGGGCTAACGGTACAAGTAGAATGTTCATAGTTCTGACTGCATGCCTTATTAACACCACCGACTACCCTTTTCTAGATTTGAAAAATGAGGAATAGTAGAACTAAGGAAGTTTGCTTAGCTGGACATTGATGTCTTGTGGCTGATTGACTCAGGTGTCTGAAACAGTATGTTCTCAAAATGAATTTTTAAAATGAAGTTGGGACATTCATAAATATTCTATTCTGTGGGTATTCTTTCGCTGCAAACTTCACACTAAGCCTGCTTAGTGGAGCTGCAAACATTTTTTTCCATTACATAAGACCTTTGCAGAATTTGTAATCATTAAATAGTGTTGCTTTTATTATCTTTACAGTTTCTTCCTTTTAATCTGTTGATTTCTTTCAATGTCATCATGAAAATAACACAGGGTTATAAAGCTCGATTTCCTTAGGAAACTAATATAATCAGATTCAACATAACCAGGACTTTTTGTTGGAATAATATTTAATATTTTGAGACCCTTCTTTCCTAACCAAAGATCTATTACTGATCCTGTTGACTGAAAAAGTTTTCTTTAAATGCTCTGTTTAAATTTTTATTAATGAAACTATTCTTCAAAATGCAAAATTTAATTTATCAAAAATATTTCAAGAATGAAACCTAAAATTTAAAGTTTTCATAACTGTCAAAAGAAGGGGTACAGCTATTTAAAAATAGCTAGTTGTAGAATTTTAAGCAAACTTTTTTTCTTTTAAACTTAAGTTTGCAGAGAGGAAAACCTGTTTAACTACAGATGTAGATGTTCTTAAACTTTTTTTCTTGTTTCAAAGCAACTTTAATAAATCTACTTCAGATGCTGTAGAATAAACTAATTTACATAATGCACCTTTAAACTAATTGGGATTCTGTGGAGGTTTTGTTGGGAAAAATTTCAACTGACTCAGCTTTCTCACCTGATTTACCATGCAAGTAATAATGCTGATTCAAAGGAAAAGGTAAAATTACACAGTCTGAGGATCAAGGAGACCCAGTTCCAGAGTATGATAAGCTTAACCTGTAGGGAGTAACATTCCGAGCATCTGAGCTTCGCATAGTTTTTTGTTTTACTAGTACTTGATTCTAAGGAAGGATTTTGTCTGGATCTAATTACAGCACAGAAACATCTAGGTTCCCACAATGCACAGACTTCAAAATACTCTGTGTGTCTGTAACTGATAATGTTCTGCTAAACAGTTGAGTTCT
>VZRU01010652.1:0-27031 GCA_013398155.1 Pedionomus torquatus
AGATGTTAAATAGCACTGGTCCCAGTATTGATCCCTGAGGAACACCACTCGTCACTACCCACCACTTGGACATTGAGCCGTTGACCACAACCCTTCGAGTGTGGCCATCCAGCCAGTTCCTTATCCAAACATGTTTCTTACAGGAAACCAATCACTTGGCCTGTGTCTCCCTCTCAAACCAGCCTGCTAGTGCTTATGCTTCATCATTTTTTCATATAGCCTACTTTCTAGTCCTTAATTATATTATCTGCTTAAACTTCTGAGGTGGAGAGCTTTTTCTCCCCTTTTCTTTTTTCCCTCTACTGTTCATGCCTAGTACACATTTGGCATGTGTACATGAAGAAGAGCAGTGGGGAGGCCAGTGCCTGACCCACGTGTCTGGGTTTTTTTGCCAGGATAAAACCTCAGTCCCAAACCTGGAAATATTTCTCAGATTGTTTTTCCCATACCACCCACATCTTTTTTTCCACAAGAGGAAGCTGCTTATGTTGAATGCTGTGGGAACCTAATTGTTACTTTATCGCACAGCGAGGGGGGGAGAAGAAGTGCTAATTAAGCAACGTGGTTTTCTGAAACCAGATGATACTTTCATTTTCTAGAAAGAGGAAGCCTAATGTAAAATCCCTTCGTCTCTGCCTGGTGAAACCAGCTGAATTGCCAAGAAGTTCTCTAATTTCATTTGCATAAGCCTTTTTCTGGCTACTTTGAAGACAGTTCAAAGCTGACTGTTTGGTTATTTGCCACTCAGCAGCAGGAATGCTGGCTTTTCATTTCCTCCGTGTTGGAGTATCAGTAGGGGTAAAACTGTTCATCTGCATATGGTAATGCCGTTCCTTTTTTTGGATCTTCCCTTTTTAAGCAGAGGACCCAGATCTCTGCAAGAGCCTGAAGGCTGAGTTTGGCTCCAGAGGACTCAAAATGGGCTGATATACCAGCTTCTCCGGGCTGGTGGAATGCAGAGATCGTTCATCAGCGCAGAGCAGCATTTCAGCAGTTTGGGACAGATGAAGGATGTTCTTCTAAACATGAGAATTTGAACAGTGTGCTTGAAATCTCATCTTGGCTGTGTCAGTAACCCAGCTTCTTCTTTTCTCTGCCTTTTGTTCCTCTTACCCTGTAAGACTTGGTTCCTTACAAGGCAGAGACCTGCTTCTTCCTCAGATCTGCTGACCAGGCTGGATGGAGCTTTGAGCAACCTGGTCTAGAGGGAGGTGTCCCTCCCCATGGCAGGGGGTTAGAACAAGGTGATCTTTAAGGTCCTTTCCAACCCAAACCACTCTATGATTCTATGAATGTCAGGTTTGGTTTTTCACCGCTAGTCTTTCCTGGGCTTTGTGTCCTAGTCACCTAGCTGCAATTAATGAAGCAGTTGGTATGCTCACAGGAAAAAAAAAACAAAACTGAATGGGAACGTGCCAGGACTTTCAGAGGTGGTTTTTGTTGGGAAAAAACTGGTACTATTCCAGGCTGAGATGCCATGGAGCCCTGATGCATTGCTTTGTTCCGTCCAAAGGAGATGAGAACAAGGAGGGGCGTTTTGAAGAAGAGTTACGATCACCAGTTCTGCAGAGTTATAAACTGCAAGCTTTGTGCAGGCGTAAGACTACGAGGAGTCATGGGAACTCTTAATCTGCACACCAAACAAGTGTCTTGGATGGTCTGCTTTGCTTAACCAAAAGTGAAAATTACTCTTAAACCGGGTTGATCAAATGCAGTGGCATCCCACGTGGGGGCTTTTTCTATTTCTTTCCTATGTGTAGAACCAAAATAGCATTTTACTTTCTTCATGGGTGAAGCCCATTTTACTGGATAAGTGTATACAAATTGGATGATAATGTCATTTAGCTAACCCACAGAAGTTTAGGGAAATGAAACCACATCTTTTTTTAGTTTCTCAAACATCCCTGCATTAATGTGTTCTCTGCTCGTCTCTGTACATGTTGTCTTTTGCTTTGCTCTTACTGCAGAGTCTCTCTGGCTGGCATCTGTTTCTGGCTGGCATCTGTTTGATGGGTTGGCTCTATACAGTTTATTGTCGTCTCCTATATTTCTGCCTCCTCTAATAACAAAGCAGAAAACCAGAATTGTTTATTTCAGGACAGATTCCTCACTATTAAATATGAGCCCAGTCGTCATCAATGGTTATACTGCGTGTGTTTGTGGCTGACCAGGGTTTCTGCTTGAATATTTTAGCTGTGATTTTTTTTCACTGGAGATACCTGACTGAAGATACTGGGGCCATCAGCAGACACTGAAGCCCTAAACTCACAGCAGAAGCAAAGGTTCCAGTCCTCTTCAGCTACTGAGCAAGCTACTTAGGAGCATTAGCAAGCCGGTACCATCTTAAGTAGAAGGACAGAAGCTCCTTCTGTACCCTTTGGCTGATGTGTACCTTCTTTTATTTATAGCCTGGAACAGATAAGCAATGTTAATTTTTCACCCACTCCTGTTTTCTCTCTTAGGTTATGGAAGATCTTTTCAAGACAGCAACAAGCACTGTGCTCTCCAAATGTCCTCATGATGTTGAGCTTTTTCATAAATACGTAGCTCCTGCCCAGAAGGTAATAAATGTGACAAGAAAGAGCTACAGCCTTCTTACGCACTTTAGAGGCCCTTGGCTGTATGGAGGCTTAATTTTTTAATTTAATGATTTTTTACTCTATTGTCATAGAATCATAGAATGGTTATAGTTGGAAGGGACCTTAAAGATCATCCAGTTACAACCCTCCTGCCATGGGCAGGGACACCTCCCACCACACCAGCCTGGCTTTGAACCCCTCCAGGGATGGGGCAGCCACAACTTCCCTGGGCAACCTGTTCCAGTGCCTCACCACCCTCACAGCAAAGAAGTTCTTTCTTCTTAATATCCAATCTAAATCTCCCCTCTTCCAGTTTAAAACCATTACCCTTTGTCCTGTCACTACGCTTCCTGGCAAGGAGTCCCTCCCCATCTCTCCTCTAGCTCCCTTCAGATCCTGGAAGGCAGCTCTAAGGTCTCCCCAGAGCCTTCTCTTTTCCAGGCTGAACAGCCCCAGCTCCCTCAGCCTGTCCTCATAGCAGAGGTGCTCCAACCCCATGATCATCTTTGTGGCCCTCCGCTGGACCCATTCTAACAGTTCTATGTTGCTTCTGTGTTGAGGACTCCAGAGCTGGACACAGGACTCCAGGTGGGGTCTCATGAGTGCAGAGTAGAGGGGCAGAATCACCTCCCGTGTCCTGCTGGTCACACTTCTTTTGAGGCAGCCCAAAATACGGTTGGGCTGTGTTGTCCTGTGTTAACAAACTGTGAAGAGCTGAAAGTTTGCCTGAGCTTAAGTGAGTGTTCAGGCCAACAGAGAGAGGACACACAGCTTTCTTTAGCTGGTAGCAACTGTGGTAGAACTGTAGCTGTCACATCATCCTACAGCCTCTGACTCACTAGCGCCAGTCATTGGGTACCCTTTTAGCACTGAATGGCTGGGAGTGGATTTTGGCCTGTATCTAGATCACAGTACAAACCTATGAATTAAAATTCAGAGGGAGGTAGCTATTCTGAATTCCTCTAGGCTCCTGAATCCTTAAGAGTAACATTACATTTTTATTTTCTCTTGTTTTGACCAAGGACAGGTTGGAAAAAATGCTGAAGAACAAATTTGTCATGTAAGTACTTCTGTTTCAAGATGATTTGGAAGAGGGCTTTTGGGGAAAGAGTTCCTATGTTGTATATGTTCCCAATTCAATGTCTTCTGGGTTCACATAATGTCTGCAAAGGAGCATGAATTGCAGTTCCCTGTGTACTGTTCCCCAGTTGCGCTTTCATCTCTTCATGAGACTGGTATCCAAAACCGTTGGCCTTTTGCTTTTGCTTCCCTGGACAAGATCCTCTTTCTGTAAGGGTATCCTCCTTCCAGCATGTACCTGTGCAATGGTTTGCTCACTGTCTTGCTTGGGTTTAGCTTGGTTGTTCTGCCTTGCTTCACACTTCCGCTCCAATGACTGTCTTTTATGAAACTATTTTTCAGTATTTAAAAATCTCAATTGGTTTTCTATTCCTCGTTGCTTGTGCAACTCCTTATCCCAATTCTCTCTGTGTTAAAGAACTGAGGGGTTTTGGTTTTCCTCCTTGGCCTCCAAGAATACTTCCTCTTCCCTTGTTTTGGCAATCTCTTCAAATAGTGGTGCTCTCTATTCATAGAATCATAGAATTGCCAGGTTGGAAGGGACATTTTAGATCATGGAGTCCAACCATTAACTGAACACTGAAAAAAACCATCACTAAACCATGTCCCTCAGCACTACATCTGTCTGTCTTTTAAATACCTCCAGGGATGGTGACTCCATCACTTTCCTGAGCAGTGGTGCTTCCAGTGGTTAATAACCCTTTCAGTGTAAAAATTTTTCCTAATATACAATCTGAACCTCCCCTGGTGCAACTTGAAGCCATTTCCACTTCTCCTATTGCACGTGACTTGGGAGAAGAGACCAATCACCGTGTCCCTACACCCTCCTTTTAGGTAGTTGTAGAGAGCAAGAATGTCTCCCCTTAGCCTTCTTTTCTTGAGGATGAACAACCCCAGCTACTTCACCTGCTCTTTGTAAGACTTATTCTCCAGGTCCCTCACCAGCTTTGTTGCCCTTCTCTGGACACGCTCCAGCACCTCAATGTCTTTTTTGTGGTAAGAGGCCCAAACCTGGACACAGCACTCGAGGTGGGGCCTCACCAATGCCAAGTAGAGGGGGACAATCACCTTCTGAGTCCTACTCACCACTCTGTTCTTGGTACAGGCCAGGATGCTGTTGGTCTTCTTGGCCACCTTGGCACACTGCTGCCGCATGTTCTGTCTTTCTGTCGACCAACACCCCCAGGTCCTTTTCTGCTGGGCAGCTCTCCAGCCACTCTTCCCCTTCTTCCTGAGGTCTTCCAAAAGCTTTCCCTCTGTTAGTGAAACCTTGTATCTGGCTGTAAAGAGCTTGTGCTCTTTAGGTAATTTCATTTATAATAGGATTTAGCCAATGATAGAGATTAAGTTATTATCATCAGGTTATTATCCTCTCTGTTCACACCATTTGCTTGCATTGTGGAAAATGTGTCAGCAGAACTATCTTCTATTGAGTCCTGATTTCCAGTTATCAAACCTGCAGCATCTTGACTGCACTTATTTGATCTGCCATGATGCTGTTCTTCTATACTAGTAGAATCATGGAATGATAGGGTTTGGAAAGGACCTTTGGAGATCATCTAGTCCAACCCCCTGCCAAAGCAGGTTGCACAAGAACGTGTCCAGGCAGGTTTTGAATATCCCCAGAGAAGGAGACTCCACCCCCTGTCTGTTCCAGTGTTCTACCACCCTCAAAGTAAAGAAGAAGTTTTTCATCATGTGCAGATGGAATTTTCTCTGTTCCAGCTTCTGCCTGTTGCCCCTTGTCCTGTCGCTGGGCACCACTGAAGAGTCTGGCCCCTTCCTCTTGACACCCACCCTTTAGATTTTGATAAGCATTGATGAAATCCCCTCTCAGTCTTTTCCTCTCCAGGCTAAACAGACCCAGGTCTTTAAGTGTTTCCTCATCAGAGAGGTGCTCCAGTCCCTTGATCATCTTCATAGGCTGTGCTGGGCTCCAGTAGTTCCTTGTCCTTGAACTGGGAAGCCCAGAACTGGACACAGTACTCCAGATGAGGCCTCACCAAGGCAGAACAGAGGGGGAGGATGACCTCCCTCGACCTGCTGACCATGCTCTTTTTAATGTACCCCAGGAGACCATTTGTCTCCTTGGCCACAAGGACATGTTAGTGGCTCATGGTCAACATGTTGTCTACCAGGACTCCAAGGTCTGTCTTTGCAGAGCTGCTCTCCAGCAGGTCATCCTCCAACCTGTACTGTGCATGGTACCTCCCTTGGTGCAGGACCCTACACTTACCCTTGTTGAACTTCACCAGGTTCCTCTCCACCCAACTCTTGCCTGTCCAGGC
The DNA here is from genome assembly GCA_013398155.1 of Pedionomus torquatus. NCBI lineage: Eukaryota > Metazoa > Chordata > Aves > Charadriiformes > Pedionomidae > Pedionomus > Pedionomus torquatus. The sequence continues at coordinate 5,948 of VZRU01010652.1, forward strand.
TTTGCTGTACGGTGGCACGGCCTTCTGGTGTGTCAGCCACCCCTCCCAGTTTTGTGTCATCAGCAAACTTGCTGAGGGTACACTCTGTCCCCTCATCCAGGTCATTGATGAATATATTGAGCAAGACTGGGCCCAGTACTGACCCGTGGGAAGCACCACTAGTTACAGGCCTCCAACTCTAGGAAGTTGGTGGAGAACCTTCTCTCAAATCTGTTCGAGGAGTAGAAGAATATTGCTGCAAATAAATCTCTCAGGTTTTACAAAGTAAAATGAAAATGTTTGAGCTATTACCCCTTTGCACTCTGGGTTGTTATTTCTGCCTAAGAGCATCCTGAAGGGCAGAGCAGTGTTGTTGGAGCTGTGCCGATGAGGGCACATCGTTTTCTTACCCAAAAAAAACATCAAAAAAACCCACCCACAGATTTCTATGAAGCAATTCTCTGAAGAGCTCACTTCTGATTGAAATGCAACGTTGCAATAATACCAAAGTGTCTTGAGAGTTAGCACTTCCTGCCCTGTGTGTTGCTGAAGCACAGGAAGACATAGGGTTCTTGCCATATAAATTGGTTTTTTGGTTTCTGTCCAACGCGGCATTGCTGGGAAGTCTGACATCACAGCGCAAGTTGGCACAGTGGTGGGGAAATGCCTCCTTAATTTTCCAGCGCGGCACTTTGCCAATAAACTTTCTTGTTACTCCTTTCATAGTTATCTTAAAGACTTTTTTTTTTTTTTCCTTGCAGAATTTCCTACAATGAAGCAGTGGAAATTTTGAAGCAGGCTTCTCAAACTTTCACTTTCAAGCCAGAGGTAGGTAGTTGCCTGGTGGCTTGTCCCTGTACCTGTTCATGTGCACAGCCAGCCTGAGCTTTGTAAATGAATCATCTAAGAAGAGTTGTTCCTCAATAAGAGGAATGGTATTGGGATAGCTTCAAAGGTTTGACAAGGACTAATAAGCCAAACCCATGTCAAAATACCATATAATCTAGGTGTAGGTGAAGGGAATCCCTTGTCTTTCCAAAACATATTGACTGGGAAAAAGAATCACATACTGTTCTAACTCTGTTAGATCATGGTTTTCTAAAAATCATATTTTGACCAATTTCAAACACACACACGAGTAGGGACTGCATTCTTGGTGGTTCTTGTCTCATGTGTGTACTGATTGATCTGTCTCTTGTTCTGAGATAAAGATTAAAGATAAATCTGATTGATTTGTTGGAGAGGAACTCTTTGTCAGGAAGTGTAGTGATAGGACAAGGGGTAACGTTTTTAAATTGGAAGAGGGGAGATTTAGATTAGATACTAGGAAGAAATTCTTTCCTGTGAGGGTGGTGAGACACTGGCCCGGGTTGCCCAGAGAAGCTGTGGCTGCCTCATCCCTGGAGGTGTTCAAGGCCAGGCTGGATGGGGCTTGGAGGAACCTGGTGTGGTGGGAGGTGTCCCTGCCCATGACAGGGGGGTTGGAACTGGATGATCTTTAAGGTCCCTTCCAACTCTGATCATTCTGGGATTCTATGATTCTGATACTTTGAGGAAAATAACCCTCTTACTGAAGCCACCTTTGTAGCCATCTGGGTGGCTGACTCCTCTCTGTGTACTAATGGCTGTAGAACCTCAAATCCTATGTCTGTACTACCTTGATCTGAGACAGCAAACTCAGGACATTTTCAGATGAGAACAGTCTGCAGAATATCTGTTCCCCTTCCAATTCCATAATACTCTTTGCACATCCTGTAAGGACTGGAGGTCTCTTGTTAAAAACCACAGAATTTATAGCAGCACTGGAAGAAAGGAGAAGTGAAGGACATTGCGAATTCCCAAGGCTTCTGATAACAAAGAATTGGTTAATCGGATGCTGGGTTTTCTTAAGTGAGAATTAATGTAGCATGTAACAGGACACAGCAGGGAAGAGGGCAGTCAGCCTAGCAAAGCTGCTTCTTTATATACCGAAGGTAATTCTGAAATAAGGCTGGTTTCTGGGTTGAGTAAGCTGGCTTTGGATGGGTGCCTGTTTCCCTTAAGTTATGCAGAGTGTGGGTTTTGGTTTGGTTTTTTGTTTGTTTGTTTGGAGTTTGGTTTTTTTTCTGATTCGATACCAGATGCTTGGGCTTGGTGCAGTGATGAGCTGGCCCTGTTCCATAAAAGTTAAACCATATTATTTTCATTGCTTTGCTCTGCCTCAAAACTTGTAAAGATCTGTCTGCTTAGCAGATTTTCCCAGTGGCCTGGTGAGAAGTTGCTCTGCTTGGTTTCATGTTTTTCAATGTTGCACGTGTTTCCCGCACAGGGATTTTGCTGTGTCTCTTGCCACGGGCAAGACGCACCAAAGCAGGATCCCAGGTCCCTTTTATTGTCTTTACAGTGGGGCTGCGACCTCCAAACAGAACATGAAAAGTACCTGGTGAAGCACTGTGGTGACCTTCCCGTGTTTGTGATTAACTACCCATATGACCTCAAACCTTTCTATATGCGAGACAATGAAGATGGATCTCAACACACAGTGAGTCCATAGGTCACACTTCCACCTCTTTTATGGCTTGTCTTAGCCTACTGGGAAACAGACAGATGAGAATGCTCTTCTGTTGGACTACCAGTTCAAAAGCCTGAAATAAGCCATGATTATCAGTTGATCCTGTTCAGTCGTTTTCTTGTTGTAGAGGAAATCCCCAAAGCAGTAAAAAAAAGGAGGATTCAGGAGTTGGGTAGCATTAAGCTTTTGCTAAGTGGTCTTTTAAGATGGGTTTGCCATAGTTTCTTTCTTTTCCTGGTAGACTCTGTACTACTAGGTGAAATACCTAGAATTCCACGGCTATGAGCAGCCTGTCATTCTCCTGTCATCCAAATCTACCATCTGTGTAATTCTCAAGTAGCAGATGGACACAAGATGTAAACTCTTCCTCCACAAGTCTCGTGCTTTGAAGGTGTGAATTCTCAATTGAACTGTGACAACCTGAAACATTGCTTCTACTGAAAAGAGGTACTCCCCTGCTGTGTGCCACTGTCACTTCACAGTTCAGCTGTGGGAGAAGAGAAGTAATTCTACAAAACAGAACAGTGAAGAAAAAACAGCCCAAAACTAACATCGGAGGTGATACCACTGGAATCTGAACACCTGAATTCAGTACATCGGTGCCATTGATCCATTGGTACAATTACCGATCACTAGAGCTTGCTCAGAATGGGCCAGACAGGGTAAACACAGGTTTCAAGGATCAGAGCAGCTTAAACTCTAAGGGAATCAGGGCTTCAAAGCCCCATCCAACCTGGCCTTGAACACCTCCAGGGATGGGGCATCCATAGCTAGGCAACCTGTTCCAGCGCCTCACCACCCCCACAGTGAAGAAGTTCGTCCTGATATCTAATCTAAATCTCTCCTCTTTCAGTTTTAAACCATTACCCCTCATCCTATTGCTCCATTCCCTGATCAAGAATCCCTCCCTATCTCTCCTGTAGGCCCCCTTTAGGTATTGGAAGGGGCTCTAAGGTCTCCCTATAGCATTCTCCAGGCTGAAGAGCCCAAACTCTCTCAGCCTGTCCTCATAGGAGAGGTGCTCCAGCCCTTTGTTAGGTTTTCTGTAGGCTTACTGTTTTTTATCATCATAAAGTCCCCTTCTAACCTTCTCCTGTCAACAAAGGACTTTTCAAGCATTTGCAAATACTTACCTAAGTGTCCTGGTCTCAATAAAAGAATTACTGTAGCTTTTTACAACCAACCATCCGGTCTCAACTGTACTGCTTTAGATTGGGTGGCCACATAGCATAACTTTCGTTGGGTTTCTGTCTTTTAAGGTTGCAGCTGTTGATCTCCTGGTACCAGGAATAGGAGAATTGTGCGGAGGCAGCTTGAGAGAGGAGCGACTGCCCTTCCTCGAGTCACGCTTACAGAGGTACGGAAAACTCACGGGTGCCCAGAGGCCAGCCCAACCAAGAGAATGTTTCAGCAGCTCTCAGAGGTTGGCAAGACAGAGGAGCAGAAAGGCAGCTAATGCTATTTAAAAAAAATAACAAACAACCCTATTTTTATATTTGAGATCTATTTATCTGAGTAGGTGATCACCAAGAGGTGAAGAAGTTCTTGTGCTTCTCTTCTAGGTATGCAAACTGCCCCTCTGATTTAGCTCTTCAGAGAAGAAGAGTTTATTTTATGCTAGGAGGCCATGGCAGCAGGGTGGGACAATCTGGAGCAAGGCACTTCATCCTTGAGCCTTTTCTTCGTAGCTTTTGTGGCTGAGAGTGTCTTGCGAAGGTGGAAGTTGTCATGTAGGCAAAGTTTAGATGTATTTGTCATCGCATTGTGTAAGCAAGAAACTCGCTTTGGTCAGCTTTGCTCAGAAGCTTTGCAGTGATGCAGCTGGCCTCAGTGGCACCATTTCAGAGAAGATGGTTCTTTGCTGACAGCTTAGTGGGAAGCTTCACTGGAAATGCCTGAAACCTGTCCTGTGTCATCTGGACTATGGGTCATCTTTCCCTGCTACTTAGTTCTGGGTCATGGGACTTTGAGTAACTTGAGGCTAAATTCACTATCAGAATATCAAAGCTGCTGTTTGGTTAACAATAATTAACATTATGAATGGGGTAATTTTCCATAGACAATTACTCCTTGGATCCTCTCTGATTGTTCAAAAGAACCTTTCATAACTCCAGTGAGTCCATTTGGGCCAGTCATACACGTGTGGAAAGCAATTTTAGAGGAGAATTAATCCCAGAGTAATTGCACACTGGGAATGAATCTGTTGCTTAAATCAGCCACATGCTCCCAGAGATAGATCTACTCAGTGGAGAAGAGCAAAATCCATTTCAGCATAATGAATCCAAAAGGCACAGGGCAATTAAAATCACCAGAAGGTTGGTTCTCAGCTTGTGGCGTAGGATGATATTATTCCCTGGGCTTCCTGCTGCTCTCCCTGCAAACGCTCCCGAAGCAGGGAGGCTTCAGCTGAAGTACGATGTCACCTGCTGTACTTTTTCTCGTGAATTTTTTTTACCAGTAAAATGTAGAGTCCACAGCCCTCAAGGTGTGGGGCTGGAGGAGGAGTCCACGCAGAGGTTGAAAACAGACTTTCTTGTTTGTCAGGAAAATCATAAGAAGTATTTCAAGCTACAAATGGGGTGTGTCTTCAGTGACTTTAAAGTACAGCTCTGCATCAAAGATGACCTGGAAAAAAACCCACCTATTTTCTCCCCATGTTTTTCTCAGTTTTGAGTACTCAGGATCTGATATGCTGAGCACAAATACTTTGTTAAGACTTTTAAATTCTACTTCCTGCACACCCAGCGTAACGAAAGGAGATAAAGAATGGGCTCCATCTGGAGTACTGTGTCCAGTTGTGGACTTCCCATTTCAAGGACAGGGGACTGCTGGAGAGGATGCAGCAGAGGACCACAAAGATGATGAGGGCCCTGAAGCATCTCTCTTATGAGGAAAGGCTGAGGGACTTGGGTCTTTTTAGTCTAGAGAAGAGAAGACTGAGGGGGGATCTGGTCAACACCTATAAATACTTAAAGGGTAGGTGTCAAGGAGATGGGTCCAGTCTTTTTTCAGTGGTGCCTAGTGAGAGGACAAGAAGGAATGGGCAGAAACTTTAGCATAAGAAGTTCTATCTAAACATGAGGAGGAACTTCTTCGCTTTGAGACTGGCAGAGCCCTGGAACAGGGTGCAGAGAGAGGATGTGGAGTCTCCATGTCTGGAGACTTTCAAAACCCACCTGGACGCATTCCTGCGCCACCTGCTCTAAGTGGACCTGCTTTGGCAGGGGGGTTGGACTAGATGATCTCCAGAAGTGCCTTTCAACCCCATATCATTCTGTGATTCCTTGATTCTTGTCATCTTATGCACACATCATGCAATAACTCTCCTAGTCCCAGGCAGGGACAGCTGCAAAGCACTGAAGATGAGAGAAGTGGTCTGTCTTTGCATACAACATTTTCTGTTCATGTTCATAGAAATAAAAAAAAAACAAACAAAACCCAACTTTTTTCTGGTTCTGCCAGGTCAGGAAAAGGAGAGAGGGTGCACTGGTTGCAATTGGAAGAGGACATACTTTATTTAGTAGTTTCACAGTTGACACACATTCATAAAGCTACAGGAGTTTGGTGGTTTTACGCATTGCAGAAGGAGAACCGCTTAGTCACACATGTGAAGAGGTTTTTGACTCTCTCACAAATGAGGTTGGCTGCATGTCATTGTAAATTTAATATTCAGACCTGTACTCTCCAAACATTCACAAGCAGAGTTTATTGATAGGCTTAAAGTTAAGAATATGCACGAGTCTTTGAATGAAGCTGGGATCAAGCTCGTATATTGACAAAACAAACTTTGCATTTTAAGAAGCATGTTGGGAATCTGTTTGAGATTGTCTGCTGATTATCCGAACTGACAGACATTAATTGTATCTTCCCTTAATTTCCTGCCTTTCCTTTTTGGACTGAGTTGAGTCATCAGACCCTCCCTTTTCTTGTAGCGTTCTCTTCCAGGCAAGTGCTGCTCGTGCAGATCTTTTCTCTTCCTTTACTCACAGGGTTTTTTCTTTTTGTTCCACAGATTAGGACTCGCAGATGCCTACCAATGGTAAGACACTATCTTGATCTGCAAGCTCTATTTTTTTCTTTTGAGACTCATTAAAAAACTATTTCATTTTTTTTTGGATCCTGTTCTTGAGGGCATGTTTCTTGGCCCAGTTGCCCTGTCATCGCTGCCAGTCTTAAATGGAACAGCTAGTTCATTTAAACGAAGTTTAATCCAGTGCTACTTAGTTTATCTTCCCAATTTGTAAACTCGCAGCCCAGGTCATTCCTTTCATGATTGCATGAAGTGGATTAATTTACAACCCATCAGTGATTTTTGATATTAAATCATTAGGCTGTGTTCCATGTTGAATAGATTCTGACCGCCATCACACAAGATAAACAAGTTACAGAACCACAAGCAATTTGTGACCTTTAACAGCTCTATGAATAACTCCTTTCGCAATTGACAGGGCAATTGGGTCGAAAAATCTCCCCTAACAAGTGGTTGAAGCAATTAAAACTGTCCTGCTAAGGAGACAGAACAACCTTTGAATTAATGGTTTACCTTATTAAAATGACAGAAGGATCTTAGTGTTCCTCTTGACAAGTGTTTCTCGGTAAGTACTTTGCCATAGCTACTGGAAGGGTGATAGTGCAGAGAATTTTAAATTTAGAAGAGTAGATTCACATACTTTGCAGTATTTGGAACGATGATTATGAAGGCTGCTTTGAAAAAAAGTGGATTAAGTGTAGGATTCTTCACTCTCCACACAATATGAAATCACTTAGGAACAGCCTAGTGCATGACAGAGCTTTACAGCACCGATTTGCAAATGGGGTGAAAAAATGTCTTCCTTTATTTTTCGCATTTATGAGCTGGAATACACCATAGCTCTTCCCCCCCAGTCTGAGGGAAGGATTATCCTGACCAAGGGTGGTCAGTTGTATGGTTAGATGCTGAGATAGAGCCTACAGAAGTCTGGTGTTCAGTGGCAGAGCCTTCCAGTTCAGCCTCGCCTCATGCTTCCCTCAAGAGAGAAGATTAAGACCTTGCCCGTCACCAATTTGCATTTCCATGTGATATGTAGCAATCAGATTCTGGAAATTCTTTCTTCCTGTGGTCTTGTTTCAGAGACTCTTTCCTTCTCTGTTCCCTTCACTCCATCACAGGTGACGTGTCTTCACCGAGAAGATGACAACAGTTATTACCCCCAGCCATAGCAGGGGCTGGTGTCCCAGGAAGGTGCAGGATAGGAATAATCCTGGACGCTTCTGGACTACAGTCCAGAATCTGCCAGAAAGCAGTCAGGGGGTTTGCCATCATCCATCTTTTCAGAGGAGGTGGCAGGAAAGACTGAAATTAATCTCCCCTAATTTAGTGATTGAATTTATCCAAAGCTGGCTCACAAGCTCCTTGAAGAACAGTGGAGTCATTCCTTTTTAAATATAATATTTGCTGACTTTAGAATGGGCAACTGTTATGAGATGTGGTCCCTTTTGAAATCTCTTATATATTGCCACATCCCTTGTTTCTAGATGTTTACCTCTCCCACTAAGTGTGAGGATACTGGGAGGGGGGCTCACTACCTCTAGGACAGCTTGTCCATGGGAGGATCATCGGGAAAAGAGGCAGATGATGATCTGAGATACTGTTGTGCTTTTGCCCATTCCTACCTTTCAGAAAGCTTTTCAAAAAAAAGTAGACAAGGGACATGGTCAAAGACCTCTGAATCTCCTTCAGTTCACTACATCTTTCCTGTTGTGCAGGTTTCTTTCCATAAAGAATATGAATTCCTGAAGTATTTGGCTTGATTTTGCAGAATTATTTTATCTTATTTTCACCTTATTATTCAAAGGATTCCTTCCTTTGAACTGTAGATAGAAAGGATCTCAGTGCTGTAGATGCTGATCGTGGCCAGACTTGGAGAGGTCTGTGGAAGTGAGGTGGGAAAGTCGAGTGATCAGAATTAGCTCTGGGAAATCACTTGTTTTCTCTGTCACCAGGGAGTCTTGAGTATATTGCCATGTAAATGGGGATTCAGATCCTTTTTAAAGCCTCCAGGTGCCAGCTTAGCACAAGCAATAACAAAGCAGGTACTTTGGAATGAACAGCATGTCCCCAGTACCACCAGTTTGCACATCAGACTGGTTTTGCCTGGGCGTAGAGCTAATTTTCTTCACAGTAGCTTTTATGGGGCCATGTTCTGGATTTGTGCTGAAAGCAGTGTTGATAACACAGGGATGTTTTTCTTATTGCTGAGTGGAGCTTACAGAGTTAAGGCTTTTTCTGCTCCTCTCACCCCCCACCAACAAATAGGCTGGGATGTGACAAGAATTTGTGGGGGAACACAGCCGGAACAGCTGACCCCAGCTGACCAAAGGGATGGCCCATACCATGTGGGCCATACATGGTCAGCAGGTCAAGGGAGGTGATTTTGCTCCTCTACTGCGCTCTGGTAAGACCCCACCTGGAATGCTGTGTCCAGCTTTGGAGACCTCAACACAGGAAGAACATGGACGTGTTGAAACGGGTCCAGTGGAGGCCACAAAAATGATCTGAGGGCTGGAGTACCTGTCCTGTGAAGACAGGCCAAGAGAGTTGGGGTTTTTCAGCCTGGAGAAGGGTCCAGGGAGACCTTATAGCTCCTTCCAGTACCTGAAGGGGGTCTACAGGAGCAGTGGGGAGGGACTCTTGATCAGGGAGTATAATGATCAAACAAGGGGTAATGTTTTTCAACTGAAGCATAGGAGATTTGGATTACATACTAGGAAGAAATTCTTTCCTGTGAGGGTGGTGAGGCACTGGAACAGGTTGCCCAGAGAAGCTGTGGTTGCCCTGTCCCTGGAGGTGTTCAAGGCCAGGTTGGATGGGGTTTTGACCAACCTGTTGTGGTGGGAGGTGTCCCTGCCCATGGCAGGGGGGGGTTGGAACTGGATGATCTTCAAGGTCCCTTCCAACTCTAACTGTTCTGTGGTGCTCTGTGACATCACTCTCAGTATATAAAGCCAGGGGAAGAAGAAGGAAGAGGGGGATGTTTGGAATTACAACATTTTGTCTTTCTGAGTAACCATTACACATGATGAAGCCCTGCTTTCCTGAGATGGCTGATGCTGATGAAAAGCAGTGACTTAATTCCTTGTTTCACTGTGCTTGCATGCCCAGCTTTTGCTCTGCCTAATAGACTGTTTTTATCTCAACCAATGAGTGTTCTCAATTTTACTTTCTGATTCTCTCCCTTATCCATCCAGGGGAGAGTGAGCGAGTGGCTGTGGGGTGCTTAGTTGCCTGCTGGGGCTAAACCACGACAAGCAGCGATCTTAAACAGCTTTAGACACGTAAGGCACACATTTCCTCACTGTGATTACCATCCTGCTCATCAGTTGAGAAGATGGCCTCATACTTAACCCTCTACAGTCCAAGTACCTTTCTGATCTTCTGGTATAACACCGGTGGAAGCACAGTGTCAGAGCAGGTGTTACAAGCTATCTTGGAATGGATATTACTATGTTGTCTTGGACCTGCTTCTGCTCTAGAGGGAGAACATCAAGCTGTGTTGGGCTCTTCAATTTCTAACTCTCTTTGCAGCTTGAAGTGTTCTGTTGGGTCTTTGTGTGGCAAGGTCAGGGTGGATGGAGCTTTGAGCAACCTGCTGTAGTGGGAGGTGTCCCTGCCCATGGCAGGGGAGTTAGAACTGGATGATCTTTAAGGTCCCTTCCAACTGGAACCATTCTATGATTCTGTAAGGTAGAAAGGAGGAGCTGGACTTAAGGAATAGCAACTCTGGTGAGCCCCTTGAAATCCATGGCCAGTGACAGTATTTCTTACCATACTTTAACATCCTTCAGAACGCAGTAAAACAGATAATCCATCATTGTCCTTGGTGGGTGCCTGGTCCTGTTACTGCTGCACTGGGGAGAAACCAGAGCACTGTGCTGGGCTGTACAGGGCAGGCGGAAAGTCAGTGCTAAAGGCAGCCAAAACATGCCCAAACCCCACTCGTGTCAATGGGAGTGTTTTAGATTGACCTCCTTGAATGCTTTTTTGTGTGGATTCCCAAAAAGTTGTAGCAGAACAGAAGCTGTCTGAAACCAAAGACAGCATTTGACCCAGCATCAGAACCTGGGGATACTTTGCGTATTTATTTCCTGAAACGTTCAACAAAATGGTCTTTCAAATGTCATTTCAGTAGTAGTTTTTCTTTTCCCTCCTTTTTTTTTCCTTTTTTTTTTTATTTTTCCAGTAGACTATTCAGTTCCATAGACTGCAATATCTTTGTCCTTTCAGCTTTACTTTTTTCAAACTGGCTGCGGAGGCTTTAGTGTATCAAGCGGGTTACATAAAAGATGAAAAATATATTTGTTTTGAAAGGAGACCGAAAATAATATGTTCTGCTTATGAACAGTCACTGAGAGAGCACTGATCTTCGTCCTGCCTTGCCGTGCAGCACAGGAGCTCATGACGATGATGATAAAAGGGCATAGATTTTTAAAAGGATAAAAGGAAATGCTTTTCTAACTTGGCACATAACAAGCTCCTGGAATTCATTGCCAGGGGATGTTGTTGCAGCACATACTTAAGATTCAAATCTCTGCAGAAGTCCTCCAGGTCCAGAAGGTGAACTCTGGGACTGGCTGGGGTCACAGAAACTTATTTCCTCAGTGGAATAGTGCTTCAGAGTCCCCCAGTTGCCAATGGAGGGCTCAGCTCTTCTCTTATTTATCATCTACCAGGAGAAATAGCTAGGCTAGTTTGTGACTGGTTTTGAGGTGAGAAGCATCCAATATCTGGAGACTACTGAATGAAGGAAAACCCCAGGGAGCATTTTCCAGCCTAAAGGGAATTTTCTCTTCATCTGCAGGCAGTTACTTTTTCTTTCATCTGGGAAGAATGGAACATTTCTCAATTCCTTTGCTGCTTCTAAGTAAGCAATGGTCGTCAGAAAGGTTTCATAGGCTTGATCCTCAGCATGTTTAATTCAATGGACTTTTTCCATTAACTTTAATGGGTTTTTGTTTCGCTCCTTTTGCCAAAATGGCTTCTCAGTGTGCTTTGAGATCTACAGATGAAAGCCCTGGATAAGCAAGGGTAGAATTTATTGTTATTGTTCATCTGGAAGAAGCCAAGTTATTTCATTTCCTTACAATGACTTTATAAACTCTGTTGCCAGCAAACGGGGAAGATGCTGAGCTTAGTCTCAACTGGCTTTGCACAGGCTGAGATATGCCATAAGAAATATTTGTGCTGGTTTTTATATTACTAGTTGCAGTTAGAGTTGTCACCATCTGGTTTGCCAGTTCTGCTCAGAACTAGTGAGCTGGTACCGATTGATCTGCCACGGGCAGCACCCACGTCCCTCACAGGTCTTTCCTATTCCCCAAGTCACCACCCTCCGCCTCAAATCTGCCCATCATCTTCCTCACAAACCCTTGGAAAGCTGCTAAGTGATGCTCCCCAAGGGCAATTCCCAGTGTATTAGTGGAAATTCAAATTCTTCTTAGTACAGTCGGTATGGAGTGGAAAGAGATGAAGGCCACCACGCTGTGGCACAGCCTACATCTTCGTATCCTAAGCGTAGTCTTCGTCACAAGGTGTGGGGTGGATGCCACTGGGCCTCAGCAAGCCCAGCCAATACCCAGCAGCACAGATAGAGAGCACATGGGTCCCAAGGATCAGAAAAATTATGTCCCAGTCTTGAGCCTGTTGATCAACTTGAAGTGTAAGCAAAACAGCACTATGTGAGCCAGTGCTAGTAGGAAAAGGTTTCAAGTCACAGAATTGTAGAGTCTTCTAGGTTGGAAGGGACTTCTAAGGTCATCAGGTCCATCCATCAACCGAACACTGACAAAAAACCATCACTAAACCACGTCCCTCAGCACCATGTCTACCCATCTTTTAAATAGCTCCAGGGATGGTGACTCCACCACTTTCCTGGGCAGACTTTTCCAGTGCTTCATAACCCTTTCAGCGAAGAAATCATTCTTAAAGTCCATTCTAAACCTCCCCTGGTGCAACTTGAGGCCATTTCCTCTTGTCCTGTTGCCTGCTCCTTGGGAGACCAACCCCTGCCTCTCTACATCCTTCTTTCAGGTAGTTGTAGAGAGCCTCCTTTTCTTCAGGCTGAACAACCCCAGCTGCCTCAGCTGCTCCTCATAAGACTTATTCTCCAGGCCCCTAACCAGCTTCATTGTCCTTCTCTGGACCTGCTTCAGCATCTCAGTGTCTTGTCGTGAGGAGCCCAAAACAGGGCACAGCACTTGAGGTGGGGTCACACCAATGCCCAGTCTAGGGAGACGATTACTTCTTTAGTCTGCTGGTCACACTGTCCCTGATACAGGCCAGGATGCTGTTGGCCTTCTTGGCCACCTGGAATTCATATTCTAAGTTATATGATTCTATGAAGTTCTGGTTTGACTACTTGGGCAGTGGAGTGGAGGGGATAAAACACTGCGGAGAAAACCCTGCAGATAGGATGAATGAACTGCAGGGAAAAAGTGTCTCTTCTAGTGTGTGTGTACATGCATATGTATCTATATGTGTTTATACATATTTTTCTATGTAAAATATGCATTATGTGCATTTAAGTGTACTTCCTTGGAGGTCCACATGCTTCAGAATTTTGTTGGCTTGAAGACTACATTTTAGCAGAGTGAAGCCAAGGTGATGCCACTGCTCACCTCTGCTTGCAAAACGGAAATATTCCCCAACAAATTCTACAGCTGCAAGAGATCGCTCTGGCAGACTGGCTTTGACATTTATGTCACGAGATATATCATTTTATATCATGAAATATTAGTTTTCCTTGCAGCTCATTAACAGCAGTTAAAATTTGGGAAGCCGTGTATTACAGTCAAGCCAATCTTAATATTTTTTTTCACAGCGCTTTTCCCCCCTCCACTCAACTACTGAAGTAGCAAAACATACACGTATGTTTAAGCGTACTTGATTTATTTATTTTTTTAAAACTGGGATGATAAAATATTCATACACGAAGATTAGAAGCATGTAAGACATCTGGAGTCACTCAATCCCTTCCTAGTGAATTCATATAAAGAAAAATAACTTAGTGGCCTCAGCAAGCTCAGAAGTGGCCCCATAAATCAATAGAACCACTGAGATGTTTTTCACTCCCATTAAAATAAAACTGCTGGGGACAATTTATAGCTGTAAATATTGTTCCTATGTATCACATCAGCTACAGTCCAGCTGGGAAATGGGGAACTCTAAGGAAGAACCATCATATTAATTTTGACACCCGTATATTTGGAATGTCTGCTTCATTTATTGAATTTTCTGTGCACAACAGGTGCTGTTCTCCAAAATGAAATGTCTTGTTCCACATCTCATTTTTGGAGAAGATGTGTCCAAGATTTTTTGCTGACTTACTGTAGAAATAAATGAATCTGTCTGTAAGTGTCATTGGGGAAAAAAAATAACAAAACCCCATCATAATTACCTTAAAAGAAAAAAAAAATAAATATCTGAAGGAATATTCAGCAGTCAGCAAGATCAATTTAAGCTTCTGAAAAAATTACTGGAAATGAAATGGCTTAGACTATCAAAAAGAAAACAGAAAATGAAAGAAGTTATCGTAGGGCAGATTTCACAGCGAGCGTGGCAAGGGCGTAACAAACTCAAGCAGGCGATTCCCATCCCCAGCAGTGGAAATGTTTTGGGATTCTGTAGGAATCTGGGTTTGTGCCCCTGCTGGGAACATTTGAGATACTAAAACTTCCAAAGATGCTCTCGATATAAGCAGAGCCGGATGTTAAGAGCTGTTCTTCCTACCCAAATGAGTTCTTGCTCCTAAACAGAACAGGCTCGAGCCTGTTGGAAACCAAAGCTACGCTGGTTTTAGATGCATTTACACTTGGGGTTTCTGCTAAAAGAATTCTGCCTGTCAGGGAACCTCTTCACAGCCCTGACCAACGCCGGCTGCGCTGGCAGATATCCAGAGTGGTGAAAGGGTCAAAGGGAAGTAATTAAGATGGAAAGCAAAACCCCAGATAAAAAAGCTCTCTGTAATTGTCGTGAGCATAACCGTGCTGGAAATGTAACTGTCTGTTTAAATTACAGGTATCTAGACCTCCGAAAATTCGGCTCGGTTCCTCATGGAGGCTTCGGAATGGGGTTTGAACGCTACCTGCAGTGCATCTTGGGAGTTGGCAATATCAAAGACGTTATTCCTTTCCCAAGGTTTTCTCGCTCCTGTCTCCTGTAGCTCCGCAGTTGACTCACATGGAGAAAACTGACGATATGGATATAACTCATTAGGCTATGGCTAAGTGTGTTTGAGTAAGAAATCAAGCTAATTTTTGTATCGGTGGAACTCTTGGTAAATATAATCCTGGAAATTAAATTGAATATTGAAAATAATCTATATTCTGCTGAGATTATGGAGGCACACTCGCAGTTAATTTGATGGCAGTTCATGTCTTCGGTGCGCTTCCGGAGTGTTAATAAATCCCACTTAACTTAAGGGTTAAGATTCTCGTGAGACTAGTACAAGCCGTTGAAGTACCAAATAAGTGTTGCTGGGAGGTCGTGGGGGTTTTATGTGAAATATTAATGAGGAGGTGTGACCTGAAACGAACTGGGAGCCAGGACTGCTGTGAGGCTTTAATAGGCTTTAATTAAATGCCGGCACGGTGCTTTGAAGACTTGAGTGTTATAAAATTGTGAAGTATTATTATGGCTGGCTTGCACTTGCTCTTAGGAAATGGTTACTGTAAAGCACGTTTCTCCCCACTCCCTGAGTGAAAAGCAAATATTGTTTGCCTTGGAAAAACCAGCCAGACCTAGCTCCTAGGTTGGAGCTGCTGGAGCGCATCAGGTGCATGATGTTGATTTTGTGAATCATCAATAAAGATGTGCACTGGGTTGTTTTGTAACTCTGTATGGTTCCTTCTTCTATATAAAACCGTAGCGCTTAGCATCATAGTGTTCCCTTCGGTGCCTTTGGTAGATGGGTTTCCTTTTCTGTATCCCCAAATTAGTTGCACAACTTCTGCAGGAGATGGTTGTTTTCTGTCTCCAAGAGAGCACATGTTGACAGCAGAAAATGTTCGGTTAGATGAGTAGTCATTCATCTCTCTGGAGCCAAGTTGCAGTTTATTAGTGGCTTCTTTTGTTGTTGCTTTGCTTTTTTTTTTTGCTGTTGTTGTTGCTGAGAAAATCTCTCATATGCTCATCGGACCAAGCAGTTCTGTCTGTATTTTGAAACAACCAACATATGCTCCCAAACACTGCATATGTATTAAGTAATTGCTTATCACTATAGGGTCTGAACTCCTTGCTGTCTTTAATGGGTTTATGCGCTCAGCTTCTTTGCCAGGTAAAGAAACGCTCATTTCTGTTTTGAAGATGGGATTAAGGGCAGATCAAGTGACTTGCCCAAGGCAACTGGAAACCGGTGGTTTGTTTGGGGCTTGAGCTGAGAGTTTCCAGCATCCTTCTTCCCTTCCAAATTGTCACTATCCAGCAAATGGTCATTTGCATAGTGCTTACTGCTCTGGAGCCCAAGACAGCTGCAGTATAAACAATATGGATAAAAAACAAGGTAACAGCCTTATTGCTAATGAACCCTGCTGTTAATTGCCACATACAACGTGAAGTGGCTGCAGAACAGCCCTGAAGACTTCTTTTCCAAGTAGATGAAAGAGATTGAAAAACAGTAATCAAATAACATTGCACTGGTGATATCACAGTCACCATTCTCTCTGGTGGGGGCTGTATAACACGGCACCTGGAGTCTCTAAAAATACATATTTATGTCATGTGGCACCTGCCATGTTTCAGTTTGGTCCACGGCTGGGACTCTTACATGTTACAATCATGCAAACAACATCACCACAGGATCCTTGCTGTGGGGTGCTTGTTGCACGCACAGAGACACCCCCTGCATATCAAGGTTGGTTGTTGTTTTTTTTCATATCTCCTTCATCTGCTTGATTAGGCAGGTGTTAACTGTGCGTTTGCTGGTTCACGTTTCCTGATACAGCCGGGGTTGGTGAGTCTGGTTCCACAAAACGGTTCAAGCACCTGCCTTCCCTTTGAAACCACTGAGAAGTTCCTACATCAGACACCTGAGTGCCTTCCTGCAATTGGGCCGTCTCTCCACAGAATCACAGAATGATGTGGGGTTGGAAGAGACCTCTGGAGATCATCTGCTCCAATCCCCCTGCCAGAGCAGGTCCACCCAGAGCAGGTTGCACAGGAACGTGTCCAAACCTGGAGTTTGGATGTCTCCAGAGATAGAGACTCCAACACCTCTCTGGGCAGCCTGGTCCAGTGCTTGTAATGTGTTGCCTTAAGTGTTGCTGCTGACCTTTGTGCTTTGGATTTACTTCTTTCAGCAGAAAGATGTGGAAAGAGTACAGCTGCCAACCAGCCCTGTCCACACCATGTTCTTAAATAACTTGTGATGAGCAAGTCTCCTTATTGAGATCCTTAGTCACTAGTTCTGTGACAGTTGCCGTAAACAAGAGAGCTTGAACTGGAAGCCCATCTACTGAAATCAGAGTGGGTGGTGGATGGTGAAACCATCTCCTGTCCATTCTGTTCTCTCCTTCCCATGCCAGATCTGGGCTGTGTTGGGTTTGGCATCAGTGGGAGGTGGTTGATCACCCTGCGAGATGCCAGATCTGATGGGCAGGGGTGGAGCTCAATAGCAAGAGATGAAAAACAAGGTGTAGAGAAGAAGACAATGGAAGGTTCCAAAAAGTTATGGGATGATGTGGCGTGAGTCACACAGAACAGGGAAGGACAGGAGGACAGTTTCAAACAGGCTTGTGGAGTGGCTGTCAGGGCCTTGTATGAGTTGACAGCTTGCGAGAACGAAGGACTGGTATGATCCACCCTTCTTTGCCTTGATAAGTGGTTGTTGCAGGACAGAAAGTTATGGTTGAACCTTTGATTTATAGATAGGTAGGTATGTGACAGAATGTCAAAGGTCTGGGGGTTTAGTTTTGGGGTTTGGGGGGTTGGATTGATTTATTTGTGGCTTTTGTTTTCCTGGTTGCAACCATTGCAGAAAGGCAGATTTTTAAGGGACATGTAGCAAGGATGTACCAGAAGTGATTCTGTGCACTTCTGACTACCTGTCCAAGAGGAATGGTCTCCCTAGTCTTCTACACATAGAATCATAGAATCATCCAGGCCAGAAGGGACCTCCAAAAGGTCATCTAGTCCGACCTCCCCGCAGTCGCAGGGACACCATATTTCTGCTTCATTCAAATATACTTGGCACTCGCCAAGTTGGAGATTTGACAGGCAGGGTTGGGGTAAGGGAGCATTGCCCTTGGGTCTAAAAGCTCATCCAAAACTCATCCACTACCATCAATTATCTGGCAGAATAAGCAGGAGGAGAGCGGGGTTGTTCCCAACAGAACTAACCAGGTGAACGTTCAGGCTTAGAAGGGAAATGAAAGGGTTGTCCAGTCTTGGAAACAGCCGTCAACTTGCATTGTCTTTCCTAGCGATGGGAGAAGAGGAGAAGGTGGAGGCTGAGGTCCATGAGTATGATGATACTGCTTAGGGTTAATACCGAGATTGGTGTTCGAGCAAGAAGCTTGATTTGTGGGCACCCAGCAAGGGTGGGAGCTGCTCTTTCCCTCCAGGCTGGCATTGTTCACCTCCTGCTATGTATATATAACATCGGCTGGTATTGCCAAGGAATGTGACATGTTTTCCCTGGGATTTCCATGTGGAATGTCATGTATTTCCTTCAAATCTCCTCTCCCAGAATGAAACGGAAGTTAATCTGGAGGACAGGGGAGGTCGTTCCTCTTGGACATGTAGGCAGGGAAATGCACTGAGGCTTTCCTATAGATGTAAGCCGTTTTCTTTGCTTAACATCTTCGCTTAGAGCCTGTCCTCTGGCAATGGCTGAAGCCAGAGAAAACCTCTGGGAGTGCTTCAAATGAAATAAACCTGTCGTTCTCTGCACACAGGGATCATCTCTCACCCTGAACATGCAGCGCGGTAGCTCACATTGGGGTGTTTTCAGTGCGGTAAGCGGTCAGCTCTGGAGCCCAGGTGACCAGCACGGTCTCTGCTAGCATCCTTTTGGTAAGTATTTCTTCAAGTTTCAGTTCCTCAGCAGCCGGTACTGCCTCTTTTCAGGTTTGTCTTCCCTCTGAGCTGCCGAAGAAAGAATCGGTGTCATTGATTACTGCATCTGTGGCTTTGCAACATTAGGACAGAGTTGATGGGGGAACACCACCTCTGGGAATAAAAGAGCAACACCATAAACATTGCATAGTCAAATGCCAGCCTCTCAGAAAGAGCATTTAGAGGAAAACCTTTATTTTCACTTGAAGAATATCCAATAACCACTTAAAATTTTTACTTGCAGGATCAAAGTATCCCGAAGTACTCTATTTTTAATTAAAAAAAAAAAAAAATACCCACAGAACCAATGTCATGACTTGGTCTTTTCGATTTTTAATCCAAAGGAGTGCAAAACCCATGCTCTGAAGCTGGTAGTGGAGATTGCTCTTCTCCTCCCCCTTATGATTTATCTTGTGTTACCGTGGCAATGTCTAGATCTTGGACTGCGGTACTCGCAGATGAAAAGATACACCACTGGGCCAAACGTCTCATCTCAAAGCACACAGAATAACGCAGGGGTTTTAGTTGAATTATCTCTATTTGGGCCAGTGGACCTGAGGGAAAAGCAGCAAGGTGCCCAGCTCAGCATCCTCTCTCCACTTTGTTTGGTGGTAGTTGTAATTTATAAAGCATCACTTGTTTGAGGGAACGCCAAAACTGTAATGGGAAACATAATGTAGAGTTTTCCTTGCTGGACTAATATTGATTGGTTTTGGAAATAGCTTATAGATGCCTTTTTATTCGGTGGGGGGAGAAGGGAACTAATTTGCCAAGAAACACTTTGGTTGTTATTTCCATTAAATGTGCGTATAGAGATAAATGTGACTTTGCTACTGCTGAAACCAATAACAGTCGTTATTATTGTTGGTTCAGCCTCTGCTTTACGCTGAGGGAAAATGGGGAGATGGGTCCAAAGGAGAAATAAGAAAGACTTTGTATAAAGATTGTCAAAGTCCGAATTTCCTTGCATCTAACCACAGCTGCCGAAGCCACACAAATGGTGGTCTCAGGGGTGAATTTATTGTTTTGTCTTACTGCTTGTTGCAGAGCCGTGACCTTCGGAAGGATTGTAAAGTTTTATTTTATGATCCTGCTGGTAAAGCGACGTCTGTAATTTACTATATGAGTTCTTACAGACTTGGCTAACAACAAGTTTGACCCGGAGTTCAAAGAAATTATGGGTCCCGTTGCTTTATTGCTGCTGTGAAATGTATTATTATCTGTCCTACAGCTGTGTCTCGGTGTCTGCTGCCCAAGGTGTTCAGCAAAGATGCTGTAAAGGGAGAGCTTTCACATAAAGGGCAGGAGAGGGGCAGGGCTGTGTGCTCATTTAAAAGACATATAGTAGCTCCATCAGAAATTGCAGCCTCAGTTGTGGGGGAAATGTGGGGGAAACGAGTTCAGAATCCTTGTTGCTCTTATTGCCGACGCTTGTGTTACTGCGGGAAATTGAGGCATGGAGCAATTAAGCCGCTTGCCCAAGGTCATGGAAGATGTGTGGTGGCCAAACCATAGAACTGACCCAAATCACCCCAATCCTTGCCCAGCGCCTCCCCAAGAGACTTCCCTCTGTTTGCCTTTGGGTGCACCGCCACACCAGAAGTGAGCCAGGATGTTTGCAACTGCTCTGGTTTCAAACGCATTTTTGGCATTTCTAAGATCCTAGACTGTGCTTCAGTGATTTTTATCTATCCCTGTATGGCCCGAGGCCTTTCAGAGATAGCAACCCTGCTGTTTATTTTTATTACTCTTACAATTGATTTTTTTTTTCTGAATAATTTGAGGCAGCCAACAGAGTGCATTTTTAATTTTCTTTGCAAGGCTTGATCTTGCTTCTCGCTCTTCACCAACAGCTGTGTTTCTTACTGTCTTCAGCAGGTTAATGTACTGGCATGTGCCATAAAAATACAGGTCTAAATTTTCAGAAGGCACCGATCATAGGGGTTGCTGGCAAAAGAACACACAACCTGCCCAGGAAAAATCTTAGTGCGGTCTGGGAGGTGGCCTTAATAATTCAGGGCTGGCTGACACTCCAGAGGGCTGTGATACCATCCAGCATGATCTGGACAGGCTGGAGAGCTGGGCAGAGAAGAACCAAATGAGGTTCAACAGGAGCAAGTGTAGGGTCCTGCAACTGGAGAGAAAGAATTCCAGGCACCGATATAGGTTAGGAGCGAACCTGCTGGAAAGCACTTCTGAGGAGAAGGATCTGGGGGTCCTGGTAGATAATAAATATGCGGGAGCCAGCAATCTGCCTGTGTGGCCAAGAGGACCGAGGGAATCCTGGGCTGCATAGGGAAGAGTGTGGCCAGTAGGTCAAGGGAGATCATTCTCCCCCTCTACTCTGCACTGGTGAGGCCACAACTGAAATACTGCATCCAGTTCTGGGCTCCGCAGGTCAAGAGAGACAGGGAACTACTGGAGAGAGTCCAGCGTAGGGCAACAAAGAGGATGGAGGGATTGGAGC
>VZRU01010653.1:0-17998 GCA_013398155.1 Pedionomus torquatus
ACCGCTCTCCCGGCCGGAGGTTCTAGGGAGGGCGATGGGGAGAGCAGCGCCCCGCGGGGTTGGGGGGCTCCCTGGGGAAGGCGGGGGAATGGCGCAGCCTTCAGACGGGCGAGGGATACGGCTGCCAGAGCCATCCACACCCCCCGGGGGATCGAGATCTCCCAGGTGGCAGGGGGGAAACAGAGAGAAAAATCACTCTATCGTAGGTAAAAGGATTAAAATCTTTATTCGCACGTTTCACTTAAAGGCTAGGAGCCAACAGTTTAAAAACCGGCGCTGTAAACCAGTAAAACCCGAAAAATAACTGAGTTACTAACTTTACACTCTCCCTGGTAACAGTACATCCTCCACGTCTAACCCCCACAGCCACACACAGCCTACAGAGATTCAGAAAGTTACATGAAGTGGGGGCAGGGTGAGTTTAACACATATTAAAAATATATACACACTTGACAAGCCCTCTCTGATTTCCCTTATCTTCGCTGAAAGGTCACAGCTTGCAGGCAGTTGCATCAGTGTAGGATACTGGAAGGTCTGGTGGCACACAAAGCCACCTCCTGGTGCAACAGTCACTCCACACACACTTTAAGCAAACCATAAAACAAGTCTGGCATCAGAGACCAGTCTGCAACAGCTTAGCCACATCAGCTACGTGATATTATGCTCGTTGCTGGAAGATAGGGGAGGGAAGTGCTTCTTCAGCTTCCACAAGTAAGGCCCACATAACTCAGGGGGTTTCCTTCTACTCTATCCCTCCTCCCCTCAGTGAAATGCCACTCCAGTTACACCCCAAGTCCACCAGGACTGCAATGTAACTAGTCTGCCTCCTGATGTGTCCTTAAAACCTTCTACCATAGCCTCCACCTCACTTCCAGGACCCAGCTGTAGATGCCACCTGTGTACAGCCACTGTCTCTCCTTTTAAAAAAAAAAGGCACAGGTGGCCAGAGCATTAAGACCACAAAAAGATGCCATCAATAACAGGGCCCAACTCAAAGAGGGAAGCGAGTAGAGGAGATGCTATCCTTTCCCTTGTATGGCAGACACAGCAAGTCTGGGACGCAACCAAGTTACACAACAAATTAAACAGGTAAAAGACTGAGGACGACAATCCCAAATCCCATGTCTGACACTTGTAAACTAGTCATTCTTCTCAGCCAACAGCTCATTAACTAAAGAGGGAATAAAAAACAACACGGCAGGGAGAGCTAATACAGGGCATTGGTCAGTGCAAACCCTCTGCTTTGACAGGGCCATTCAGCAGCCAGAGATTTTTGGACAACACTGAAGTTCAGTAACCCAAAGTGAAGCTAAATGAGCGACAGCTCTTCCCTCCCACCAGGCGTTTCT
Source organism: Pedionomus torquatus (assembly GCA_013398155.1). Classification (NCBI taxonomy): domain Eukaryota; kingdom Metazoa; phylum Chordata; class Aves; order Charadriiformes; family Pedionomidae; genus Pedionomus; species Pedionomus torquatus. The sequence goes on from VZRU01010653.1 coordinate 1,350, forward strand.
GCTTAGAAGAGGTTTCAGACTCTTGCAACTTGGCACTTCCTAAAGGCTGATCCTTCCTGAGGGTCTGGGCAAGACGGGCTGCTTTGAGTTCCCTGCAGGGGGAAGATAGAAGAGAGGAGAGGAAGAAAAAAAGTCACATCATGCATGAATCTCCATCAGCTACAGAAGAAAGCTCTGAAGAATCTCAGACAAGAAGGTTACTGCAGTACTCTAACATTGCTGTGGAGTGGTGACTTAATCCCCAAGGATGGCACAAACATTACCGTAGGTTTCACTAAGTTTCTACTTCAGAATGTATCAGCTTTGAAAGTTTAGCAAAAGAAAACCATGCATCAGGTCAGCACCACACACTTAGACTGGCACCAAGATGAAGGCTGTTTTTCATTGTGGCAGATATTTGTGAGTGGTAGAACTTAGATTAGTGCCATCTTGTGCAGCACAGACACCTAATAATGGCGCGTGCTTCTTTGCCTTCTTCCCTTGAGGGCTGCTGCTCTCCTGGAGCTCTCCTGTCTACATGGAACCTGGGCCCCATCTGACTAATGCACTAAGAGGGGTGGTTCCTAGATCCCAGCACCTCTAAATGGTACTGCCAGCAAGCAGTGAGGAAGAGCAAAGGGAAAGAGGCTGTCTGCCATCACCTGGTATTTCTCTTCCTTCTGTGCTAGAGCACTATCTCAGCACAGTATCAATTCCTCATCTGCCCACTGGCTCCATGTTCTATCAGTGTTTTCCATTGCCAGTGGTTACAACAAGCCTGCAGGTTCATGGCTCTCGTTTACCCAGCCCTTGAAAGCCAGAAGTAAAGCACAGCTGCTCAGGTACTCTAAGTTCCACTACAGCCCCATCACCTTCCCAGCTGCAGGCACAAGAGCTGGATGGCTACTTCTGCACATTGCGTCTCCCAGTACTACCACCCTACACCCAAACCTGGTGGCCAGCATTTGCTGCGCTCACGCCTCCTCCCCCCTTCATGCCCAAGCCAGCCCTACCTTTCCAGCATGGCAGTCTTGCTCTTCTCCACATTCAGCTGCTTCTGGAGCTGCACAGCTTTTCCACATGAAGGACGAAGAACTGGATGTTTAGTAAGAGCTGTGGCAGAAGGCCTTTCCACTGGGTCAGGATGGATCATGAGCTAGACAGCAAAGGAGTTCAGGGTTTAATGCTCCCTTTGTCACACACCAACTGGAAAAGCCTCCATCCTATTAAGACTCCTTCCTTACCTTGAGGAGTTCAAGAAAGCGATGAGGAAGCTTCTGGGGGATCGGTGGGATATTGCCTTTGCGGATGTGGTGCCACATGGCCCCATTGTGAGGCAGTGGTGCTGAGCCCGCTGCTAGAGCTACTGTGAGTGCCAGGGCAAAGATGTCCGCCTTTGGCAAATAGCAATATTGCTACAGAGAGGAGAAACAGTTACAGACAGGGAAACATCTTGCTGTATTGAACAAAGATGGGTTGGGATAGCAGCTCAAGAAGAAACAGCCAAACAAGTACACATCACACTGGCTTCACCATCCCAGTTCTCTCTTTTCTCCCCTTTAGGATAAAAACATTGATAGGAGGTGGTACTGGTACGTAACAGCGTGTTGGTTTTCACCCAGTCACGAGGAGCTTGCAGCCCACATTAGGATCACCACAGCAAACCCTGAGGACAGCGTAACAAATGCATGCCTCCAGTCCTCACCAGAAGGTAAGCCAGCTGTGCCTAACAAACTGCAGACTCCATATGATACATTGGCTTAACAGTTCCTAAATCCCCTTGCAGCACAAAAAGATGTTGTCTTAAATACCCAAGCTGCTGAACACACCTAAGCTGGTTGCTAAATACCAGTTCCCCTTTTTGTTCGCTGGGCAGTTGTGGCATAACTGCAGCCAGTTTAAGAGAGGTGTTGTGCCTCCCACCTCTTCACACTACCTGAGCCGTGTTTGTTGTATAAGGCACGTGACTGCTGAGAAACAGACCCAGACATATCTCAGATGGAGCGTGAAACATGAAATGTCTCCAGACTGGTAGAGGTTTTGCCCCATTCATCCCTCACAGGTAGAATATTTGTAATAATCTAAACTTCTTTATGAGGTACGTTATTAAGAATAGTGTATGCATGGATCTTGTCATATAAATACTTAAAGTGTTCATTTTGCTGATTTCATGGCCAGATCAGACAAGGAATAGGAGATAGGATAAGGAACATGCCAGACTAAGTATTTCTCTACCATTGGTCCCTCCCCATTTGCTCACCACCCCACCAGCAGCTATACCTCTTGCAAAATCTCATTGGCCAAAAACCGCCTGTCTCCTTCCTCCACCTGGGGGTTTGTTATTGATGTCACATGGCCAAGGTCACCTGAGGCAAAGAACAAGAAACCAATGGAGCAAACTGATGCAGATCTCCATTCATAAAAGGCTGCATTTTGTAGGCTCCAACAGAGCAGTCAGGCAATATTAAGTAGGAGAGCAAGCCTGCTTCTACTCAGAAATCTGGGCTTGGAAACAAGAAGGTGAGTTTTCTAGGACTTGTCTCCTTAGAGGAATTAATTCTGGTAAGTAGCAGAGGCATTCAGGACTAGGCAATCAGTTTCATAGACAAATCTCTTCAGCCAGCAGGAGAGAGCAACATCAAGCAGTAATTAACAGCCCTAATCTTAAGCCAGCTGTAAAGTGGGTTAAAACCTACCAATCTTATACACCACACCAGAAGAGAACTCATCTTCACTGTCACTCTCCTCCTGCCCAGCAGGACTCATAACTGCCAGCTTGTGACAGATGAAGATATTACCTGCAAGACAGCAAAATTCAACAATAGCGTGGCATCAGTAACCAGACTGCAGCAGCCCAACAGCTTTGTAAAAGTCCCACCCATCAAGTTAGTTAAGCTTTGCAGCCGGAGAAGTCACACACATGGTTCCCACACAGCTCATGTATTCAGCAGTATCTCTGACAGGAGACAGTTTTATCTCATGCATGAAATATCTTGGTATAGTCAACTTTTCTGCCCCTCCAAGCTAGAAGCCCAATTTAAGCAGGGGGAGAAAAAACAAAAAGAGAGCTCCACTGTAACTGTGACTGTGTGTGTATGGGGGAGCATTGCCCTGCGGGTGCCCATCCTCAGCTGCAGAGAGGAAAACCTGTTACTGTTTTTTTGCAGAAACTTAATCCCTGGGGGTAGGTACAATAAATATTCATTTCTCACTCCAGCTCCCACATACAAAGGTCAAGTGTTGTGCAACAAGACAGCAGCAAATAAGGAAGTCCCTGTCTTCATTTGCAGCCCTACTCGCTCCACCAGTATAAAAACAATTCCCATGAGGTAGGATTATGAAGATCAGGAGAGAGAAGTAAAATGCTGCCAACTAGCAGAGAAGACTCAGTTTTAGAACAGCAGTGACAAAAAGAAAAAAAAAAACACACCAAAAAAACCCCCACAAAACACAGAAAACAAACAAAAAACCCCTAAACACAGCACACACACCCCTCTCCAAACCAAAACACCTAAACACAACCACAAGATACCTTTTAGAGCAAGAACCCCTCTCCCTTGAATCACTGTAGTGGGCCCAGTCAGAAGGGCCTATTACAGGTTCTACCCCTGGAGGGTCACTTGGGGGACCCTCCATAGAGAATATACTGGCACTGTACTTACTAGGTTTGATATCCAGATGCACAAGGCCAGAGTTGTGGATGTATTTTAGCCCCATGGATACTTGTAACAATATTTCTTTCAGCTCTACTTCTGAGAAATACTGGCCAAGCTTTGCTTTTTCCAGCAGCGCGTCTTGGAGGCTCCCACCTGGATGAAAACAGTCAGTCTGAGACCCGACAAAGATTGTATGGAGCAGCTCCATAGAAACTATTGCCCAGAGCACTTGAAGGCTTCCTAGTGACAAACCCCAGCCAGACCAGCTATATATGCTCTAGTGAGCAAACAGACATCAACATTTAGCTTCAACCTTTCCATTAACCTCAGAGCTCCCTTGCCTCCTGCTTTCCAAGGACTGAGCAACTGCACTTCTACCTACAGCACCAAGAAGGGCTGATTTGGTAGTGATGCTGCTGCCAATGAACAGTGAAAAGCTTAATTACTTTTGCCATGCTTGCAGATAGAAAACAGGTATATGAATGGTGAAGCAAGGAAATTAAGCTCTCACTAACAGATTTTTGATTGAAGAATGTAACAGTTGACACAGAAACCAGGTTTTACAGGTCTCTATTACGGCACTCTGGCCGTTTCAGGACTAGCAAATACCATGGCCTCTCTCCCCCCCATCAGTCTGCTTTTCACCACTTCTCTGTTAGTCTCAGATGTTCGTGCACTAGAACAAGAAATGCATCAATGTTGCAGCAACAATCACCACATTTCATGGCTACCTCCACCACATTTGAAGTCATTACTGCAAACAGCTATCACTACTCATCTCTGAGCCCCAAGACTGCAGGAGTAGATGAAAGAGTTATGTGTTTGCCTTCAGCTCCTCTAGTAGCCAGAGGTGTCTTTTCTAATGTCTCTCAAACAGCAGCGTGGCCAAGGGCAAACTCAGGTAAGGGTGTACCGCCTGCCTGCAACACCCAGTTTACCTCATTATTAATTGCTTTCCTCTGCAGCTGCTGGGCCCTTTCTTCTAGCCAAGGTGCAAAGTGCCTTCATCTCAACCAGGTAGTCACTCTTCAAATCATTACTCCCCTCCATTAAGAAGGGTTTGTTTCCAAGATATATAGCACTTGAGTTAGCTGCTCTCAAGTCACTCGTATCAGGTTTTACCTGGGCTGTTCTAGAGGGCTCCGAGCATCAGCATGGGAAATACATTTCCAGGCCAGCCAGTACAGAGGAACAGTTAAAGTCTCACAAATCAGAAAGTATTCACTACTTGCAAGACAGTGGCTCCATTTAGAGCTTTGTCTAAATATCATGAGTTCTTACTGGATTCTCCATGGAAATGTAGCCCTAGTGCAGTTTGCTTTGTCATAAGCCCAAACATCCCGTATTTAAACACGAGAGCAGGTAACCACACCCACCCTGGGATCTCAGCATTTAACAATGTCACAGCTCTTACCATTGCAGTGTTCATTCTGGATAATCATGTGATCGTCCTCTGCCCATGCCGAGTAGTAGCGCACAACGTGGGGGTGATGTCCAAGGACAGCATGAGCATAAACCTCACGAAGTGCCAGTTGCCTAGAGGAGCACACACAGAAAAAGCAGTGGCAACAAGGTCCTGCTTGGAACCACAGGAGAAGCCCTGGTTTGCAGCCTGGCTTGAGAAATGGAAAGCAGAGCGTTTAGGACTTTCTCTCGGGTTTCAGCAGATAAACTGGCTCCCACAGCTGCTGAAGGAAAGCCTGCCCTTGCCCAGATGTGCTGAGCAGCTATCCAAGGACAACACTTTACTGAGCAAGTCTTTTGTTAGAGAGGCGAAGGCAGCTTCAAAGTCCTTTGCTTTTAGCATGCAGGAAAACACTAGCTGGTCAACACAGATGTGAGCAGTGCCGGCCATACAGTAGGGCAGGGACATACCACAGATGAACTATTTGATATTATTTTGAAGAGACTGGCTGCATGGACCCAATGAGTTCAGGTAAGCTGTCATCTCACTCTGTGATACATGTGGCTTCTTCCCTTTCCAGGCATTTATATCTAATAGTCCTGAAGCGGTAACTTCCCCCACTCTCCCAACTGTTACTTTGGAGTGCAACAGCAGCTAGGTTTTTTTTTTTTTTTTGCTTATGCCACCCCTCTGCTACCTTTAGATCCACACTCCCTCTTTCCCATCACACCTCCTAAGAACATGCCCGTCATTTCAACTGGCAGTTTCTAACAAGCACACTCACTCATCTGAGGATCCTGCCAGAGGCCTTTTGGAGCGTTTGATGGCGTAAACACATCCATCGAGGCGTTTGATGCATTTGTAGACAGAGCCAAATTCCCCCACACCAATTTTTTCTAGTTCCAGGAACTCCTTCTTGTAGCGGGAAACCATATTGCTCTCTTTCAGAGGATATCTCTACAAGGTCACAAAACCAGCAGAGAACAGTATGAGTTGAAAGACTAAAACATCTGTCATGTTTTAGAACTGCACAGCACTTGCTCTCACAGAGCACCCATGTTGCTCCCTCTCCCATTCTGGATGTTGATCCAGGCCTGCGTGCAGGTGCCCTGCTAGTTCTTGAAACGCTTCACTTGGGCACATTGTGGGTTTTTTCCGTCCACCTAACAAAGGCCATCTTACCCTGGTTTGGCCAAGTTTTGGGTTGGGTTTTTTTTTTTTTGTGTGGTTTGGGTNTTTTTTTTTTTTTTTTTTTTTTTTTTTTTTTTTTTTTGTGTGTGTGTGGTTTGGGTTTTTATTTTTTAAATTATGGCTTGCTAGCCATAGAGGTAGAAATTGCAACTAAGGAGAACTGTAGTCTACTTGGCTGTATGAGCCTCCTTGAGTTGCTGCCACTACATCTCTTCGCTTGGCAGACCTGCCCATTTCCTAGACCTGTGGCCAATGGAGTCAGTCAGGGAGGAAGAGCAGGCAATAACAAAATACCTGTCCTTTGTCCAGCTGCTGCAGAATCAAGACAACCTGTTACCAACCTTGGTAGGTGTAAGTCCAGTGCCTCTAAATTAGCCAGACTCTCACACTGAACTTGTGTTTAAATATGAGCTATTGCCTATTTTGAGCTCAAAAGAGATGCCTGATGTGTTGGCTTAACGAGGCCCCGGCTACATGGCAGCTAAGGTTGCCTGTAGCAAGGACATTCTGCATCAGTTCAGGCTCTCATCAGGCTTGAAGCACCAGCTGCTGACTAATGGCAGATTAGCAGGTTTCAATGTATCTGTATTGCCCATGATGTCTCACCAGGAGCCACTTTTCCACAAAGGACTAAAAGCCTGCAGAACAGCTGGAACATCGTTATTGCTACAGTAATGGTCACAAGGGAAGTAGGAACTGCTGGTACTGCTTGTAGAGTGATGTCTACTGGCAGGGGAGATAAGAGATAAGCAGCAGAGCATGAAGTAAACAACAAGAGAGTGGACAAGAGTGATTTTTCTTCATCCCTCCTTACATCTCTTACAGTGACTGTGGCTCACGTTACATGGTGATTTCCACAAAAAACACTGCTGTGGTTGCTATAGTATATGGTATAGGACCTTAAAAGGTGTGTGTGGGGGTGTGGGTAAATAGATGGTCCTCACAAGCAGTAAGGTGTGGCCCATATGAAACAGAAGCCCTTCACAACTGGTCACATTTCATAAGGCAGCTATATTTTACAGTATCTTAAGAATCTCAGGGAATAAAACCAACCTCCTCGCTCACAATTTTATATCTATGCGATATAATCTAGCCAGCACTCAAGCAGAATAATATTTCAGTAATTCTAAAGTTATTTGAGGCTTTCTTCTAAGAAAAACAATAACTGCGGTAACCCCGGATGCAGCTTGGTAGCAGATGTACCCTGCGGCAGCAGTTGCTTTTTCCCCCCATGGAGACCCGTTTTTCTGCAATACCGGTCTCCTCGACTAGAGGGGGCCATTATCCTTCCGGGAAGCCCGATTATTTCACAATTACAGTGCACAACTCCACCTGCTTGCACAAGAGGAGGTACTTCCTTCAAGAAACCGCTCAGGAAAATTGGGGGGAGGGGGAGGAAGAGGGCGGGAGGCACTTCCCTTGGACCACAAAGCACACAGAAACACACACACACACTCCTCACCCCGAGATGGGTATTCTCCTACCGAAGGAGAGTACAGGATTTGCTGCCTTGTTTCAAGAAGTTTGCCATCGTGACTACTGCAACTGAAACTCTGCCCTCAGCACTTATCCACATCAGAGCTGTTCAGCTCAAGCTTCATATTTGTGCAGTGCAGGTCAATAATATATTATTATTTGCAATATAAAAGCCACGCTCCATTCACATCCGAGGATGCTCAGTACAGCAATTCACAGAAGGGCAGTACATCCACTTTTTCAAAACACAAAAGTAGCCACTATTAACAGTAACTCAATAAATAGTAATTGAATTCCCCCTCAAGGAACCCACTATTATATTTCCTAGCAAGGCTGCCTTACAAAAAAAAAATTAAAAAAAATAATCACAAAACAAAAGGAAGACACACACACACAAAACACCCACAACACACAAACCAACCAACCCCACATCACCACAAAAAAACCCCTCAATGAGCTCTAGGATTACTTGTCAAAGTTTCAGATCTACTTTAGTAGAAGTTTCCCTTAGCAATAAGAATCATTTCAGAGTGTGGTGTCTTAATGTCAACATAAAACACTCAGCCTGGAATTACTCTGTCATAGCTCTTCATCCTCCATCACGATGCCATGATTTATACCCCAATAGCAGAGTAGGAGTTAAACAATCTTTACAAGCATCTTTTCCTCCCCTACCCTCCAGAGAGGATTACACAGGCACTCACCCTTATAGGTAGCTCCTGTTTTATCTGGCTTCTTCGATCAGGATCCCTCCTGCAACAGAAGTTTAGGAAAGTCTAGATGCATCATCTCAGTGCAGCAATCCAACTGAGATTCAAAATGAAAAGATTTTTCAATAGAATCTTTAGACCTTGCTTCACAGTTTGATTAAAGACATATTTTATACAGTATTAATATACAGCAAGCTTCAAATTGAGGCCTCAGACTGTAGTCCCAGGCTAGGAAGTCTTTGCTTCCACTTAAAAAGCCTCCACGTGCCAACTTTGGTACCGCCCACAGGACAGAGCGCCATCATTCAGGGGCATCATTCTCCTGGCCACCTTATAACCGGTGAAGCTATGCAGGAGATCACCAGGATCTTGCTGTGCAAGGTAAAGGAGAGAACTGCTCCCACTGGGCTTTCAATGGGGATACCCACCTGAACACTTGTTGCAGTTGGAGCTATAAAAGAACCTGAACGTCATTGCCATGCACAGGTATTTGACTGTGTCTTGGTTAACCAAGACCAGATCCAGAAATTTTGCAGGTCAGCAGTAGCCTGCACCCATCTTAAAAGCCATATTACATTCAAACATAACACGTCATTTCTTCCAAGTTGTGGATATGTGCATAACCGAATTGAGCTCCACTCTATCCATGATTGAGAAAGACAGAGGCACGATTTTCTTAGTCATAGCATTGAGGTTAGCTGTCAGGTCCCCACTTATGTTTCTGAACAAAGGAAACGATTGATTTTTATTTAATCTCTCTATTGCCTTCACATGTCTGCTAATATTTGCCCTGCACCAATGAATACTACAGGAGTGGCTGATTCATTGTTAGCAACTAAGTCCAGGTACTAAACGTCTCCATTATTACTTATCTCCTTTAAACAGTCTCCTTCCGGCCTCTTAAATTAGAGTAGTTTACTTACAGCTCTCCTCTGGTCTTCCGCTTGCCGTTAGGAAGAAAGAGCATTTGTCGATACGACTCTGGCGTAAAGGGATTAATGTTGACAAGAGAAGCTTGGGTAGAGTCATCTGAGTCAGCACCAGGAGTGAATCTCAGGTGTCGGAAGCCTTTGGGTGGGACCTTTGTCCCAGATGAAGGAAAAGCTGTCTTTGATAACAGGCTCTGTATTGAGGAGAAAAGAATTAAACACAAACAAACACAAACCACGGCAGATAGCAATAAAAACGTCTTGCTGGCTTATGTCAGTATAAAATCTCTGCTCTCCTGCAAATCAAGAATTCATCTCCCTTCCTCAGGACAGCTGAATCATTAAAGACGTGAATCCCTAATTTAGCTCTGACAGTTTTCTTCTCCTTCCACAAAGTAGTTCAGCCCTTTCAGCCTCTATTCGCTGCTCACGCGGATGAGGCCTGCAGAGCCATTTTGGCAAACACAGACCTCAGATGGAGCCAGCTGCTCATCTTCCCCACCTACAGAGACACATGAATTGCATCATATGTTGCATCCACACAGAGGATCCAGTTCTGCCAAGCACAGACTGCTGCATCAGTTTGGTCAGGACAGGTTTGTCAGGAGATAAAAATAGAACATCACTCAGATTCCCTTTCTATTGCCCAGCAATAAACAGCATTAGTATATGGGGAAATTGATAGAAATATTTTTATATGGCTACTGGCAACCTGACAAGCAAATAGTTTTCCTTAAGAAAAACAGAGTTTTGGAAACAAGTTCAGAAGGAGCCTCTGCGTTTTCTATAGTTCAACTTTCCAAAGGTGCCAGACCATTGGGTTTCACTGACTAGTCCAAAACTGTGGGCTGAGTAAAGCATAACTTCAGAAAAACACCCAGCCTTGATCTGAAGACAGAAATTTATACTCATTTTCCACGATTTGACCCCTTCAGTAGCCATCTGTTTTTTGAAATATAAGTTTTGACTTGTTTCAGCTTCAAGGGAGTGGTATAAAGTCTAATGGGGGTTTAATGTTTCTTCTAGTGAAGAGCCCCCTTCAGGAACCCAGAACTCCCCCTATTGTGAAGATCAAGATACTTCTACAACCTTTTGATCCAACTGCAGTTTCACTCTTACGAGTGGAGATGCAGCTCCAGGATCATACCTAGAGTTCCTCTCTTCTCTCATTGAAATTTTTTGAGGATAAAACCCCCTAGATCTGCATGTGGTATCCTACATCCACCTAACTGATGCTGCACTCATGGATATGGCTACTTCTGAGACAAACCTCTATTTCTAGGCCATACTTGAAAATTCAACTACTGGTGTGCTATGACCCTGAAAGTGCTTCTTGAACACTTTCTCAGGCTCTAGTCCGCATGTCCTGGCTCTCAGATGGAAAAGTTCTGCATATGAACGTATTAAAAGCAGTATGTGTCCCAGCCCAATTTACCCAGCAGCCTAGAAGTTCTGTAGATTTCTGGCTACGTTCTTGTCAAGCCACAAGTCAAGAAAGGGATCCAAAACACCATTGTAGCTTGCTGTTGTATGCACACAATTCCCATCTGCTCTTCTAGGGCTTTATTTTGTAATCAAGCAGATTTGTCTCTTGTAACATCATTTGATATTAGCTGCTGCTATACAGTGTAAGGTAGCTACCATAACCAGCTGCAGCAAGCTGTTCTGTTCCAGGATTGGAAAAGTCTACAAAATACAGTCATCTGCCTCCTCTGCCATTCATCCCACCTGAGGCTTCAGTGCTCATCTGTCTGCAGTTAGACATGGCTCTGCTTCTCACCTTCAAATGTTCCAAGATCAATGCTTCCAGACAAGTTTATAAGCTGATTTAGACCCTTTAGAGATGATCTTCTGCACCATGCTTGGAAACCAAGACCTTTCTCCCCAAAACAGCAAAGGAAATGAAATGGCCGATTTAGTGCACATTGCTCCTCGCAGACTACAAGGTGACTAATCACAGGCAGCATGTCTTGAAGCATCCAGCCAACATGTTACCCACACAAGATCACACAATGTACTACCTATATTCAGGTGAGATTCAGGGGGAATTCTTATAAAGGGCCACTGCAGGAAATTCTTGGACTGATGCCATTTAGAGCCGCTTTCCCCTGGAGAGTAGCAGGCCATTCCTCAGTAACTGCGGCCACAGGATTGGCCTTCTCTCCACATAATCAGGCTTCTAGAGGGAGACAGATGTCAAATCCTAGCTCAAAAGCCCTAGAAGGACTGATCTTATGTGCCACTTTAATCGAAGCAACCAATCTATCAGTAGAGCAGGAATATTAAGAGAGGCCTGAAAGATCTACATTTCATTACAAGTCTTAAATGCTAGAAAATCAGTGCACACAACAGAAGTTATCTAGGGTCAGAGAAACATGTGCCAAGTCTCCACTTGTGCTTACAGAAGACAAAAAGCAATTGTATTACATTCTGTACTGGGAGCCTCACAGAAAATAGGGTCTGGGATCACTCTCGCAAGAAACTACCTCCATAGACAAGTTACATTTTAGAAAAGTGACACAGAGGAAGATGGGCTAACCTTCTTCCACAAGCACACCTTAATTTGTTACCCCTTTTACAGGGGATTTGTTACCCTGAGAACAAAGTCCTGCTTTTCCCAAATCCACTGAGCAGCTCAGCTTTACACAAAAAGGGAATCAGTGTCACCAGACAACAAGATGGCCAAAGCCCATCCAGACTCACCAGACAGAGCGTACCCTGGCCAAAACGCCATTTCCAACTTCCTCTTTTAAGAGAAAACCCACTTGCGTTCAAAAGTGTGTTCATCCCTAGAAGGACGAGCTCCTTGGAGGGACGTATGTATCCCTCAGAGTACAGTGCTCCCAGTACTTCCTGCAGGTATCCTACAGGTGCCCACTGTCCAAAGCGGAGCACAACGAACACATGGGCAGCCAATGCACATGGTTGCTTATTTGGAGGGGCTTGGGGGGTTGTTTTATTTTTTTGTTTGGTTAGAGGTTTTTTTTGTTTGTTTGTTTCCTAAGTCAGACTGGCAGCAACTACTTAGTTTTAACAACAGCTTGGAAAGAGTGAAGATACTTGCTCCCACACACAGATTTCTATTCACACACAGAATAGCCCTTCTATAGCGAAGGAGCTCACGGTCCAAGTTTTTAAGAGAAGAATAAATATTAACAACAGTAACATTGTAGTTTTCCACTGAGCTAACAACATATCCCCTCCCCAACTCTTGCATCGGTGCCCCAGATCCTGCCTGCTGGGACACAGAGATGACACATGTCATTACCTTGGGTGTGTGCGGGGTGTCACACAGCTGCAGCTTTTTCCAGGTGATGTGCAACGGTGTCTCAGCGTTACCCCGGCTCTTGCTCACTGCTGGGGAAGTATTCAGGGTGGGACTCACCCAGGATTTTGTCCTGCTCAGGAAAATCTCACTAAGCTTCCTCTGAGGTGTTGCTGGCAGAGGACTGCTCTCTTGCCACTTCTGGAACTCGCAGCTCCCGTGGGGGCTTGAGCTCAGAGCATCCTCCTCGTTTATACTTTTATCTTCACTCTCTTCACCACAGTTGGAAAAATCCAGGCGCTGAATGAAATCGCTGCTGTTGTCCCAGTTGTCCATTTCACCATATGAAACAGAACAGGTAGAGCTGGCACTGGCCTGCTTTGTTAAGCAAAGACAGGCAGGGGAAGAGGAAGACAACAGTGTTATTGACATAGGCAGACTAATCACCTTCTTTCTTGCCTTATCAGAGACGTGAGTTCTACTTACCACATGCACTCCCCCACCCCAGTCTTACATACACAGAAGCTTTTATCACTTGGATGTCAATTGATGACGCTGGTTAAGGAAGAGCACCCCAGAATTAGCAAACACAAATCCATTCAGTTACTGTTCACATAACAAGAACAGATTCTGCCTTTAACACTGTTGGTGCGAGTCAGATACAACTCGGAAGTCACTGCCTTCCCCAGTAAGCCTCCAAGACAACTTCTCCACCCCCCAACACTTCATCCACTACTCTCATCACACATAGAAACAGAGCTATAAAGTCCTGAAGAACAACACACATGAGAGCCCCACTCCTCCTTTTCTACCTCATTCAGAGCAAAAGAACCCATGCTACGTACAGCTGTAAAAGCAGAGGGTGCCCCAAGCAGGTAGCAGATGCCCTACAGAGAACCTTCTGCCTGCCCTGGCACATATATAACAATCCCCCCCACCTGGGTCATTGCTGATGGGAAACATCTGGAGCTTGGCAGCAGCTGTGCACAGTTGCCTGTTGCCTAGGGAAGTTGGTGACTGAGGGGTTTTGCTGCAACTGTGGATTTGCTGTGCTGATAACCAGCTCCGCGGGGAGCCAGGGTTCCCGCTGAGTCACCTCCTTGCTTCTGCACACTTTCTCCTCCTCCAGCTTCCCGGGGCTCATGGGGAGGTGATGTTTGACGACAGCCAGTCTGCTCCACGTTAATCCCATCAGAGAATGCAGCCTTTGTGGGCTTTACTCGTATAAGTGATTAGCCTTGTGGTGATAGAGACCCTGTACTTCCACCTTTTAAGTCTGAATTTCACTTTCTGCATTTAGATATGGATTACTTCGGGCAAGCGTTGCAGCCTACGTGGGGAGTAGCCCAATTTATAACTTGCTAGGCTTGGAGAGAGTTAGGGACCATACACAGGCCCTGGTATGGGTTTCAAGGGAGTGGAGGAAGAAGCTGGCTGTGTCAGTGAAAGCAGCCCCCCAGGTAGGGTGGCTCTGCCGCTCATGGGGAGCGGGTCAGTGTCCCCTCTTGCTGCACCGCCCCATAAAACACAGGGATCTTCCCTTGCCTCTGTGAGCCTGTAATTTGAAGAGGGACCAGAGCGAGCTCTAGTTGACCATGAACAGGGTTACGGCAGCCTTTTCTCTTATTGTTGAGGACAGCTGCTGGAAGGATGTGCAGAAATTGGAAGTCGCCACAGCCCAGAGGAGATGGGGATTTGTCAGAACCAACATGGGCTTTCCCGTGCACACATCAAGGAGAGTTCCCACCAGAAAATAAAGGGACATCTTGATCTGAGGTCACTCAACCCTCCTAACTTGGTTTTTGAATGAAAAATACAGCCATATGGGTCCTGAAGTTGCCTGTTAAGACTGTGACTAGCGATTCATTTGCTACAGAGCACCAAAGCTGTTTCAGGAGGACATGCCAGGAGCTCAGTATTGCTTTTACTGCTGCATCTGGTCCAGAGGCTGTAGCGTTACTTCCAGGCACGCAGCCTGTTGCTGCCATGCAGATTCCCTTCTGCAAAACAGCTGCTGCCTCTCCCCATGCCTTACCTTGAGCGAGGTCCAAAAGACTGGGATTGCCAGTGCTGGCTGCTTTTTGGGATGAAAAGCTGTCTCTCCAGCATCTGGCCACCTGAGATCTTCTGACAGGATCACTTTAGTACTGCTGTGATCTTACTGTATTGATCAGATGTTCAGCACTTGGAGCCTTGGGTAGGAATACTTTATTTTAAATCAGAAGGAATAATCCTTTTTGTCCCCATGACTACACTTTGATTAATAACCCAGCAATGGAGCTCCTTCAGACCACAGTTTTCAACCTCATCTGAAACATATTTTTTCTTTTCCCTCAGGGTTTATAGGCACTATCCGTTTATCTAAGGAGGAATGTGATATGTAAAGGAGAAAAGTTGAACTTGCTGTGTAAAGAAAGCCCAACATGTTCATCTGACATCTTCCAACTAAAAGACATCACATTTTAATTTCATTATTTTTTTTTTTTCTGGAGGGCTACTCAAAGATCTGATGACAATTTTCTTAGCCCTCGATTGGAGAGAAAATATGGTCGGGTTTTTTTGAAGGAGAGTTTTTGTTGTTTGTTTTTTTTTTTTTTTTTCAGAAAGGGCCATATTCTCTCCTGGCCCAGGTCTTTTTGATTTTGGTGAGATAATAAAGTAGAAAAGGAGTCCTTTGGGGTTTTTTTCACTGATGTAACAGTGTGCCCTCAGCAGGCTCAGATTACCGACCAAAGCAGTGTAAATAGCTCCGGTGCTGCTGGATCTCTTGTCCCATGGGGGATTTTTCACCAAAAGCCAAGAGCTCGGAGTGTGATGACATTTCAGCTTCTGCTCCCTGTCACTGGCTGCTCTCCCTGCTGCGTCCCCTCCCTCATGCTGGGGTAAGGCTGGTGCAGCCACGCAGCAGAGGGGACCAGGGATGGCTCAGCACTGCAAATCCCTATGCAGGAGGTGGAGGAATTTTTATTTGGGATTTGTTTCCCCTGCCTGGAATGCTGGGGGACAGACTGCAACTTATGCCAGCACCACTGCAGGAATGAAGGAGAGAAACAAGCTGTCACTTTAGCATCACCAACATGCAAAAAAAAAAAATACTCATCAAGATGAAGCTTGGCACTGTCTGTGTGGTTAAAGCAAAGCACGTGGCCAAGTATGTGCAGAGTCTGGCTTTTCTTTATACAGTAACAAAATATTGTGTAGGGTTTGTTGGGTGGGGTTTTTTTTATTCACCAGTCGCCTTCCATGAAAAACTCCATCTGCTAAACACCACCTACTGCAGTTTATAGCTCTGCAAAGTAAACTTGTGCATGGGCTTTGTGAAAGAAAATGCCCACTCGGTGCTGGAGCTGCCTGAAATGAAGCTCACAGCAAATGGATGCTAATGTTACCCCAAAAAAAAAGAAGAGGAAAAAAAACCACAAAGCCCACTGTTGAGGAAACTAGATGATGAGTTTCTTAATGGTGTGTTGAACACTCAGAGCGGCTCACCAGGAGAAAAGTTAGACAATTAAGGCTTTTATGACAATATCTTCCCTTTAATTGTGGCCTGCTTAATTGGGTAATCCAATTAATCAGAAAGTCCTGGGGAACCAAGTTAAAGCTAATGGCACTGAATGACATCGGCGGTAGCATAACGAGGATGGTAATTACACAGAAGTTGGCTGCCTGTGGATGCCTTGGTCATGCTTCTGTCTCCGTCTTTCAACCTCAAGCCAATTCTGCATGTTCCCCTGAAAACTTTCGTGCCCTTCTATAGCCCATATTTAGATGTGTGTATATATATACACGTACCAGTATATACTGGATCAGTATCACCAGCTCTTTCAGATTTGCGGCTTGCAGCAATTTGGGGGTGGGGGACACTGCCCCGTTCCTGGCCCTGAGGCTGCTCTGCTGCACTGCCTGGGCTCATCCAGTACGACAGAGCCCGGGGGGCAGCTGGTCTACACTGGGGTGGCCGGCCCTACCCTCCGAGAGGGGGCGAAGCACGGGGGGGTGGGTGCCTTGATCCTAGGGAGCCCTTAGTCCTAGTGCCCC
>VZRU01010653.1:25599-42889 GCA_013398155.1 Pedionomus torquatus
GACAGATGTTTGCTAATCTTGATCTAGCTTGTAATTTGTGTGCTTTTCTTGTTTGGTTATCGTAGCATGCACAAACACGTTGCAGTACTTGGATGACCTCAGCCTCCATATAAAGCTCCAAGTGAACTCCTCCTATCCTAAACTAATCAGGAGAGATTCCAGGGAGTAGTGACAATTGGGATGCTGGCTTAGGGGTTGGCGTTTGACCAGCCCTGCCAAACGTAAGCCAAAGGATGCTGATGGTGGTGGTTTAAGCCATCACAGAAACTCATCCTAAAGAGCAGCAACTTTGGGTTCTCATCAGATACTCACGTAGGCAGTCTGAGCGGAACAGCATTAACACAATAGTCCTCCTCTGTCAGGTAAAACTGTAGCTGCTCTGTGATTAAGCTTATAAAGGATAACCCACAAAATAGTACTAGCTTCGGAAATGGCTTTAAGAAGTTCTGCAGTATCTGGGTGTTGCGCTGCAACAAGTAACACTTGCAAGATGCATATGGAGAATAACATGTCAGCTACCGTCTGTGACAATTTAGGAGTTCAGGAGTTGCACTAACACACTGTTACTGGCATCCCAGTGACGGAAAAGCTGTTGCTGGTGTTTGCCCTTTAGAAATGAGTCCTGTGTCACTGTTCACTGAGATAAATTTGCTTTTCTGCAGGCAACATGGTAGAGTGGTGTCTACCCCAAGATATTGATTTGGAAGGTGTGGAATTCAAATCCATGGCAAGCGGGTCCCACAAAATCCAGTCAGATTTCATGTGAGTATGTCCGAGACATATTCTTTTTTTTCTCTCAGGTATAGATATACACCACCGACCCTTAATTCAGAGCATGCAAGATACCATCTATCAAGTTAAGTTCTTGCATAAACGTACTGCTAAACTGTATCTAGCTGAGCCAAAGACACTCTTCAGATACTCTCAACATTCTATCAAGTACCAGCTGGCTGTGTGGGATCTGCTATATGACAGCTTTGGCGGTGGAGGTTGTCGAGTGAATGGGGCAGGGCAGCTTCTTAGTGGTGCGCAAGTTTTATTCCTGATTGGGCAAATTAAACTGCACTGCCCCTGTGGGGACTTTCAGCAGAGGTGTAGGGTAACAGGAGAGAATGGCAGAACTGGGAAATGGGAGGATTTTGCAGGAACTGGACTTGGAAAAAGGTTTTTAATTCTGCCAGCACCTTTAGATCATTTGAACATTGTGATAAACAGTCCTTGCTCGCTTTCTTCTCCGCCAGCTCCTTCCTTCACTGCTAGGAATTTTGTCCCTTCCCATCCCTTTACAAACCCAGCGTTGCAAGGCAGCAATGCTTTGCAATGAATTGCAGTGTGGCAATTCCTCTTGGTCAGGAATAACAGTTACTTTCTCAAAGGCATGTGTACTTTGCCTTGCGCTCAGCCAGAGTCTGCTTCTATGTGCTGGCACCCCTTCTCCTTGGATGAAGGGCACTGGGTTGACTGGTCCCAGACCAGCCTCTGTTGTTCTTGTTCCAAGTTCTTTCCTTATTTGCGTTTCTTATTAGGAATGTGATGTTGGGGCTTTAGTGGTAGATGCTGGAACTCATCTTAAATGTATTGCCTTCTTCCCTGGAAGGCTAGGATACCCGAGGCCTGCCCTCAGCCCTTCAGATAGCAGGGTGGGATTTTAGGGGGTTCCCTAAAGAAGGAACCGTGTTCCCAAATGGTGTTTTTAGTGGTCAGTTACCTCTGTTTCTTCCTTTGCCCTTTTTGTAACATTAACCTTTCTGTCAAACATTTGTCCCCAGTTATTTCCGGAAAGGGCTGTGTTTTGGCCTGGCCTGCTTTGCCAACATGCCTGTGGAGAGTGAGTTAGAGCGTGGTGCCCGCATGAAATCTGTGGGGATTCTCTCCCCTTCCTACACCCTGCTGTATAGGTACATGCACTTCCTGGAGAACCAGGTCAGGTAAGTTCCCTTGGGAATGGGACTGGCTGCTCCCTGCCTGGGAGAGGTAACGCTGCCCCAACAGAGAGTGGTTTTAGGCGTGAATGAGAATTTGGCTACAATGCTGAGCTTGTGATTTCTTTGTATGACAGCTTCTCCAGAAAGATTTAGAACAGAAAGGAAATAGGAACTTCGTAGCAGCAGTCTGTTCATTGCTAACAGGCTAGTCAGATGCTACCCTAGCCCCATTTATTTTGTGGGGATGCAAGTGTCAAGGGGAGAGCTGAGAGGACAAGAAGTTTCTCTTTTCTCCTGAAAACCACTTTACTAAGGGCTCTCAAAAAGCTTCTAAACCTGCAATGGTTACCCTGGCTAGTTGCGTGCCTCAGCTGTGTTGAATGGGCCTGGGGTAGAAAATGGGGATGTTAGAAGGGAAAGGTGTTCCTACCTGAGCAGAGTTTAAAACAGGATCCGTCCCATGCATATATCAGCTTGCTCTCTCCTTCAGTCCTGCCCATGTTTGCTGGCTGCACTGAAGGCTGGTGCTATTCCTGATGCTTCGGCTGCCCTCCTGGATGTGTCTGTGCATCTGAGGCACCCCAGGCTCCTTTGCTAGCTAGGAAAGCAGATGTTGGCTGGGGATGAGGCAGTGAATACGTAAAGTCTGGAAATACTACAGATACTCCCCTTTTCCTATTCTTTTCCAGACACCAGCTGGAGATGCCAGGGCACTACTCCCATCTAGAGGCGTTCTATGATGACAAGAAAGGAGTTCTCCCTGACAGCAAGGGCACCCCCACCTCTCAGCAACCTGTCCATTGGCTGCCGTCCATCCACAGATACATGTACCCGGAGATGAAGGTGAGGCAGGGGCTGTGAGGCTTGCAGGAACATGCAGTGTACTGCTGCTGCTCCTTGCTGGTGTCTTGTACTTCTTTATATAAGCAGATGCTCCAGCGTTTTCTAGGCTGCTTTAGATAAGGTTTTGCTACTTGGGCTGTTATAAACTGCAGTTCTCTGTCACTGCTGTGTGCGGTCTTGCTCCCACATTTAGACTTAACATCTGTGCATGTGTCCCTGCTTCACCTCTGAGCTGTTTTCTTCCCTTTCCCTCCACCTGCAGATTACACACCCTGCTGGCTGTATGTCTCAGTTCATCAAATTCTTTGGTGAGCAGATCCTTGTCCTCTGGAAGTTTGCCCTGCTGCGCAAGCGCATATTGATATTTTCACCACCCCCAGTTGGAGTTGTCTGCTATAGAGGTATGTTTCCAGGGACACCGCAGAGCTCTGATGTAGTAGGCTGAAGCTCTGCAGAAATGCCTGGGGGTACTGAGGGGACAGACATTGTGCAGGTCTTCAAAATCCATCATAGCCATTCCTTGTGAAGATACCTTTCAGCCTGCATTTACCCATTTCCTACAAAATGCTTTTCTTCAGGCCTTTAGGGTAAAGACATACCTGGCACTGTCAAATACAGTTCCTGTCAACATAGTACAATAAAGTACTGAATGAATTTGGGGAATCTAGAACGTGGGATTCCTATGGGAGAACTGATTATTTGCTATCCAAAACAGGATGTCCCCACTGGAGAAGTTCAGATGTTCAGGGGCATTTCGAAGCATGCAGAACTTGTGTAAGCAGGGTTTAGGATGCCCTTGAGGGAATATTGAAAGCATTATGTACTTCTCTTATCCGCAGTGTATTGCTGCTGTTGCCTTGCCAATGTTTCTCTACCTGGCCTTGGAGGAACTGTTCCAGAGTCCAAACCGTTCTTCTATGTGAACGTGGCAGACATAGAAATGCTGGAGACAGAAGTATCGTATGTGGCCTGTAAGTATGATGGATTAGGCATAATGTTTTTAACTCCAGGCTGCAAAATGTCTTGATACACCAGAGATACACCAGACTGTGGCATAAAACTATGAGAAACAGATGTGTATGGAGTGACTGACTACAAAAGCAGGAGAGATCAGTTGGCCTGCAGGGAAAGCAACGTACTGCTCTGAAAAATCGTCTCTGATTTTGGCAGGTACAACAGAAAAGATCTTTGAGGAGAAACGGGATCTTTATGATGTCTATGTGGACAACCAGAATGTGAAGACGCATCATGAACACCTGCAGCCACTCCTGAAAATTAACAATGCTGATAAGGAGAAGTACCGGCGGCTCAATGACCAGAGGTAATAATACACATCTGGGTGGTCCGGGCCCAGATAGGAGAGCAGCGCAATGTGGGATGAGTATTTTGTGCTTTCTTTCTTGTCTTATTTTTTCAAAGTTTCCCAGTGCTTCAGCTGCTCTCTTTTGAGATTCTGGTTCCACCGTACCTGACTGGTATGAGGGTCCACAGGCACTCTGCACACATACAGTCCCTCTGCCAGTGAGCGATGAGGCAGGTAGAAGGCAGAGAGGGAACCAGAGGTTGTGACTCACCATCATTTCACCACTGACCTGTTGCAAAACTGAAAACAGTCTGATTTCTAGCCCTGTGTCTTATAAAGACTACCCTTCTGCCTCAGATATCAGGACAACTGTTAATCTGATTTGTCTCCAAGTAATGGAGTGTGAAGTTTTTAGTTGTAATCCTTGTCTTCTCCTAATGCTTTGAGGCTCACTGTAGGTATGTGCGTTTAAATCTGTCTCCTTTCTTTCAGGCAGATGTTAATGTATTCTCAAGAAGTTGGTGAAGATTGCAGCTCCTGCGAAGAGGACCTTTTCATCTTGTGAGTGGTTCCCTCCAATACTTAGTTGGTCACTGTTAGGTTTAGGGAACTTCTTTCACTGGTTTCATGTTGCACTGGTTTAGCGTATTATGAAATGTGATGCTTAACATTAATTCCATAGTCAGATGTCTTCTAGGAATCCAAGAACCAAACTGTCTCTTTCTCTTCCAATCATCTTCCTTTCAAATTGAGAAACTAAATGAAACTATATCAGTCTCCACTAGGGCCTCTTAAGTGCTGGGAGGAGGAGGGAATTTTTAAAACACAAATTAGAATTGCAAGAATCCCTTCCCATTTTTGAAAACATAGGCACCATTGGTCTTTTCATACCAGAACATTTGGCTCAGCAAAGGACTATGCCTATGGGAAGCAGGCACTGTACCATGCTGGGGGAGGTATAGGGTGGAGATAAGACCTGCATGTGAAGGACTGGCCCATTGATGTGCCTGTTGCTATTGTTCAGCCTGTGGCAGGTGAGAAGTAATGGGGTGAAACTGGGATCAGAGCTCTGATTGTCAAGCTGCACAGGTGTAGTCAGAGCTCTTTTGAACACACCATTTCCTAGGAAAGCACGAGGTAAGAAGCAGCTCTCACTGCCGTGTTGTGCACCAGTAATGTATAATTTCTTTTCCCAGTGGCTTACTAGACTGCAGACAATGATTCACTGTTGCCTCCTTTGCATTATGGGAGCTGTAGGTCTGATGTATCGACTTGGTTACCACAAAGTACGTGTTAGCTGATAACATAGCTTGCTTCTGCAGAGTGAAACGCCTACCATAAATTGGCCAGACAAAATTACCTCTGTGAATTACAACGTACTGCTATGTCGTTGTTTATTCTGGGTCATCCATAGGGTAGATGGAAAACTATTCAAGGGTCACCTATGAAGGTGCAATCAGTGATTAGAGGGGGTTAAATGCAGTTCTGGGGTGTTGGTGCCCATTTAGTATGCCATCATCTCAGCTGACTTTATCCTACAGGTTTTTCATGGAGCAGAACAACCGCATATTTCAGACTCTGATGGAGGTATCGGCCAGCCAGGACAAGACGCTGACAGCTGACCATGCGCGAGGCATGGGCCTGGACCCCCAAGGGGATCGAAGCTTCCTTATGGACCTGCTGGAAGTGTATGGCATTGATGTTATGCTAGTCATTGACAACCCCTGCTGCACTTAAACCAAGGGCAAGAGAGATGGGGAGCAAAGATCACTTTTAAAGGCGACCAGACATTGCTTAGGAGGATCACTGGAACTCACCACAGCCACTGGATGCATCTCATTTTATTTAATAACTTTATATGGAGAATATTTATAATTTTAAAACAAAATGTGATTTTATTTTCTCTCACACAACTTCCCAATGAGTACCTCCTCCAGTTTTCATTTTTGTCTCCCTTTTTTTTTTGGTTTTTTTTTTTTTTTGTTTAGATAGGATCAGTGGCACCTTGCACCAACCCTCACTGGTGCCAGTGGTGACTAGGTTTTGGCCTAGCCTGGATATACCTGAGCGCTGACGACTTCAGGAAAGCACTTTGTCTCATGGGGACCAATGTGAAATGCTGTAGCTGAGCTCTCAAGACTTGACTGGAAAATCCCCTCTTCTGCTTGGGGACTGAAAAGAGCTTCAGCACAGGCGGTTAGTGGCCCAGTCTCATAGAACACGTCCTGTCCTACCACATTTATTGGTGGGGACAGTTAAACCAATGATGAAAAACAGGACTCCTTTAAAAAAAACCCTAACCCAACTTTCAGCAGCTGAGTTGGAATAAAGCCACCCTTCCTCATCAGTGACAGAAGCAAGTTTGGGATAAGGGGGTGCTATAGGATCTTATGACTTTACTTACCAGAGCAGCACGGTCTCACTTCCAGCATTTGAGGTGGTATGAACTGGCAAAGACTGTACCTACCTTAGAAGAGCACCATCGCTACTTAAACCTTCTTTCTACTTCCTCTGGTTTCAGTTGCATCATACCTGCTGCTCTGGTTCAAAATCTTCAAACCAGCAAGATGGTCTCCTATTTAACAGGGACCAACATCACTGAGCCACCTTGCAGCCGCAATGCTCTCCAACCTCAGCTCAGATGGTGCTGGGCAGGATTGGGTTGAATAAGTATGCTTTAACTAATGTCACTAGCCTTTCCTTTGTTAGTGGATAGTACTTGCCACTCCTTTGCTTAACATTGTCTGCTGAGCCTCCTTTTGTCACGCAGCCTTCAGCAATACCTGCCACTCTCCTTAGCTTTATGTGAGGCCAAGAGCAGTATGTGACCCTTCAGCTGGACTGGTTTTGTAGTTTGCAGGAGGTTCCTTTAAAGCTCTGTTCTTAACTGGCACAGCAATACAGACAGACCTAATGTCCAACAGCAAGCCTTTTTTTTTTTTCCTGAGCAGAGAAGCTATAGACCCAGATGAACACGGTTTCTTATTCTTGTACTACAGAAAAGAGGAGGATTCAGTTCATATAGGGTTAGTGGTTCCATCCAGGAAGGCTGTCGCTGTAAGAGTAATCCTTTTGTCCAGCTAAATCCAAGAGTGGTACTGTGAGTTCTAGGTGAGACATACTGCTTTGCCCAAAACCCTTCAGCCAGTAGCATTGGCTTTAAGCTAACTGTTCTTCCTGAACTGTGGCTATAGCTAATTAGCTGCTGCTTCACCATAATAGACTTCAGCACCCTTAGAGCCTTTCTGCAGTTTGTAGAAATGCAAACTATAGCTGATGTATCCATTAATCCTAGCATTTCATAGGATGAGACAGAGCCTGAACCACCAAAGTCTCACCTGCCAATTCTTTTTAAAACAGGGGAAGCAAATGTTCTCCACGTAGGCCCTCTGTGGATTGTCTACCTCTGGAAGATAGGAGGCTGGCATGTCCTAGTTTTCCTTCAAAGGCTATCTACAGCCAAGGAGTAGCTTTGCTTGCTGTGGATTCAGAGGTTTCAGCGAGGTGTGGGATCAGGGGCCTCTCAAGGCTTAGTGCACAGTTCATCGCTATGAGCTTCAGCATATTATGTTCCTGTGACCTGCTTGTCTCGAAGCAGTTGCTTCCTTGCCTGCTTTTTCAGAACTTTGGGTGTTTTTGTACAAGAGAAATCATGCTGCCGCTTATATTGCCAGTTGCTCACAATTGTAACATAACCATCTGCAGAAGGTTGGGGGAAAAAAAATTGAGCAAGACGACAAAACACAGCTGAATGGAAAGGCTAGTCCTTTTTTTCCTTAAGGAATGTCATTAAATTGACACCTCTAGTATAAAAGTGACCCACTGTCTCCATGCTTTTTTCTAACTTCCACTTGAGTTTTAACACTGCAGTGAAGATGGCTGAGGAGTATAGTTGGCACTGTACTGCTGTCACTTAACTTCCTTCAGATGTTAAAAAAGGGAACTCTAGCAATTCTTCCTCTCACTTTCTTGAAGGCTTAGCTGTGGTCAGCTGTTAATGACTTTCTGTTTCCTTTGACAGCTGTAGTTCTTTTGTTCAACTAAATAGGAACAAACCTTTCTAACAGCACTAATAGCATTAGAGCACTAGGTATACAAGCTGTCAGGACACTGGGACTACTAGCCAGCACTGCTGGAACCCGAGCAGAACTTCAGTTGCTACCAGTACTCTGATGGTGTGGAACCATCAGAGCAAGCAGATTAGTGTAAAAGTAGCTTCCGTGCTACATCCCCGCTGGATGCCTGCAGCCTGTTTTGCTCTTCCTTGTAATTTTGCTTCTCTACAGCTTCTCTTGGCAGGTGACTGCTACAAAAGACAGAAAACATAACAAAAAGACTTCTCTGTCCTAACCCTTCCTTGTTTGCTTTGCTGCAAAAGAACTTTCCACCTGCATTCCTTTTCTAATAGATACTACTTTTATTGTTGTCACGTGTGGAAAATCCGTGATAAATGGGTACATAATACAAACAAATGACTACAGCTTGGGCCGTAAGGGCTTGTTCAGCAGGCTGGTTTTGTCTGGAACCAACTTTGCTGAATCTTTTCTCTCTGGGAGATAATTCAAGGTAGAACAGTTAAGCGCATACCTTTAAAATCCCCTCCTTGGCACTTCATAATTGCTTGCTGAAAGGGAGACAGTTACTTGGTATATTGTGAACTAAAAGAGGGAAGAAGGTGTAGCATAAGGTAGGATATTGCCGATTAGTGCAAAAATCCTCTTCTCCATTGGAAGTGCTTTGCCTTTACACCGGTGCCTTCAATTTATTTGGTGTGATGTCTCTGGTCAGTAGCTTGTGACTACAGCCCAGGTTGAATGGTGGTTACACAAACCATGTACGCATCCTGTGCTCTTGTAGACACAGTCTGGTATGTTCCTCTCTTAACACCTACGTTGTAAGTGCAGCCATCACAGGTTCTCAGTTGGTACTTGAATGAGCTTAAACAGGAGAGCAAGAGCTTCATAGCTGCAACTTAAAAAAAGCGGCATTGAAACGTATGGTCAAGTACTGAATTATTACTACTTGTACTACCTGGATTGGAGGGAAAATCTTGGGAGAAAAAGAAAAGCTAGGTTTTCAATCTGAACAAGGGATATCCATGCCAGACACTTAAATCGTGCAAAAAAGTCTTCTCACTGCAAGGCCAAGCTGCATAGACCCAAGTACAACTAACCAGAATAGATATTAAGAGAAAGGCATATTACTGAATTGAGTTCAGATTGGAGATATGCTAATACTTCATGTATTCTAGTAAAGCAGATATTTACTCCAATGTATGTTAGAGCTAATGGTCACATGTGACACAGGAAATGAGCTCACCTATTCATCACCCTTAAGGGCAGAAGAAAGTGCCACCACCTTTTCACAGGAAAGTAGCTTACTATACAGCTTATTCTGTGATGTAGTGCAACTGTAATGCTTCTCTCTAAGAACCACCAAAGTTAATGGGCAAAAAGTGGTAGTGGCCCTGCTGGTGACAGGCTGTGCAAAGGAGAGGCACATTTTGCTCCGGGAGGGGGAAAGGCATCAGTTTCTGGAATAGCAGGGCAACAGCACTTGGTCCTAAATGCAAAAGTCTAGGTACAAAGTATATGTACTAACCCAAATTCTCTCATCACAGCTATTTTAAGTTGGTTGCTGTCTCCCTTCTGCTCCTCCCTGCCACCCTTGCAAAAGCTAGTGGTCGACAGCAGAATACAACATGTGCATCTTTTGTGAGGGACTGGAGAGTAATGTAGTGACTTAACAGAACATGTCTGTCTGAAACAGCGGCTGCTAAATGCCTATGAACCTGGATTTCGGGTCCTGGTCAATGCAGCATGCCATTCAAACGGGAATGTTTATTCATGGTTTAAATAAACAGGTGCCTTGGACTGGTCCATCATTAGGTTTTTATCCTTCCTTTTTATTTATGTTACAGTATTTTAAGTCCTTCTAGAATGGACTGTAAGTTGAAGCCAGGGTGTTTTCTTGAGTGGGACCTAGGATTCTACTCCTGCTTGCTGTCTTGGAGTTCAAAGACAGTTGTATGTCTTGTTGTCTGACAGAAACGTGAGAACTGAGCCCTCTCCTCAACACTGCAGATATCAGGTTCAGTCCCTGCTTATTTTATGTAATGTTTTCCCCACATCTCCCTTCTGAATATTGCAATTCCAAGGTCCAGAAATTCCAGTTTCCAGTCCACACTGGAAAACTTCTGAATTGTAAGAAGAAGGGGAAAAATTACTTGATCGGTATTCATATAAGCTACTCAACTTATGCTGATATAAATATTTAAATATCAGCCCGTGTCTCAGGCGACCCTCGGTACTTAAGCATCAGAGCAGCATTAACAAGACCAATTTCGAAGAGAACTCTCGGTTACCCTCAAGCAAGGAATCACATTGCAGTGGGAGCTGTGTGTGTGATACTGTGGAAGAGAATTAGTCATTTTCCCTGTAAAATGGTACAGATGAACCAGAAGCTAGTTCTTACCATCTCACCTCTTGCAGCAGTCTGCTTGTAGTCCTAACAGCTCTGATGTTGTTTGCATCTTGCAGATGTGTGGTTCCTCCCATAGGCCTGTGGCTGTGTAGAGAAACTGCTTACTAAAACATTGGTATTTTTTAAATACAATTAAAGCTTACCTTTTTGAAATGGCTGCTGCCTTGTCTTTCCTGCCACTTGAGCAGAATCACTGTTAATTTTATTACAGAAGCATCAGCTTCATGAAAAACTCAGTTGCTGAGAACTGACTCTGAGCCAGTGGCTGCAGATCAACATTCCGGATGTCTCTGTGGCAAGCAAAAAGGGCAGAGAACAGCCAACATGCTCCCTGGAGAGTACCCTAGGAGTCCACTGGGCACCATTAATTGCTGCAGATCAGAAGACAGCACAATACAGTCCTTATCACCAGCGTAACTTTTAAAAAGAACCAGCAGGCTCCTACTCTTGTAGGTCTTGGTCAAGAAAAGGATAAGTGCTTGCCCCAATAGCTTAGGCAATTAGTTTCTTCACACTTTGAGGGAAGGACAGCATTCAGAAAACCAGTTCTACTTTCCCATTCAAAGCATTTTTGCTTTAGCAACTTTCCAGCAGAGGATGCTGTTGCAGCAGCATGCGGCCAGGATGCAGCCTTTCAAAGTCTAACAAAGCCACTGGAAGTCAATTCACTAATGCCCTTATTTTCCTTACAGCAAAGAATCAACAGATGAACTTGGACTACATCACAGCATAATATGGGGACTGTGTACAGACAACAACTGCATCAGAAAAACGAGGATCAATTTTTTTTTTCCCTCCCAGTAAGCAAGGCAGAATCGTGAGCCTGTAAGTTATAATAATGGAAACAGATAACCTTGCCCAAGTCAATAATATTTCTTTTCAGCAATTAAAGTCAAGCTATAAACAAAAGCTCAGAAAAGCAACAAAACTAATTACAGTACTGGGGCTCCAGGGAATGCAGGCTGCATAAGGAGTGATGAGCACTGCTTACATTAAAGAGAACAGCAACCTGACACAAGGAATAAAAACGTCATTTGGATACACTTATTTGGTGTTATCCTACACTATAGGAATAAAAGAAATACTTACAAAAAAACCCCTTATTTGGCTTGTTAAAGAGTCTTTCCACATGTACTTCATACAGCTGTGGGTTGATGATGACGTTTTCCAATTTGCTTCTGTGTAACATACCTAAACTTGATGAAACTAATGCATTTCTACTATATTAGTAACTGGAACTCTGTGCTGTTGAATCTGGCAAGATGAAAAAAATAACATAAATATCTTATCTAGATACACATGGGGAATTTTTAAACTTCCTCTAAAGCTTAGTATAACCAATCTCCAAGGTATTTTGTGACAGAGTAGATAAGCAACCACCTGTTTCAAGGTGGCAATTCCAACATTTCATACACCTCCTTCACACTACTTCCCCAACATAAATTTTTCCAAGACTCCAGGTTTTGCAGGATTTATACATAGGTGAAAACAGACCCGAGCTCTTAAAATACAAGGACAAGCGTGCTTTCATTTTACTTTAATATACAACTGTATTAAAGCAATAGCATCTGGCACACGGCACTCAGCCTGCAGTGCTGTAAATGGAACACTGATGACTTCTTTGGGGAGGAAAGAGAGATGCCATCAAGTTAACGTACATTTATTAGAAGTTCCATTTGCGTTTTGAACCCCTTTGAGATGAGCCAAATTAGCTGCTTCCACTGGAGATATCTTGTGCATTAAAAGAGCCAAGTGGCTTATTAGTCTGGTAGAATTAATCATGTCAGTGAAGTCTCTCGTGCCTTGAAAAGACCCTTGCTGAGACACGTGAACACTGGCCCCTTTGACATGAATTCTCATTGTACTGCTGCACGGAGCATCTGCTCTCTCATTCTGGGATCACAGAAGAATCGGAGTTTCCGGGGCAATAGCTTCACCTCCACGGGCATAGCTTCATACTCCTCGTTATCAATACCAAAGGATCCCTCAGTGCCCTGCATAGAGATAACAGTGCTGGTCAGGGTTAAACATCAAACAGATTATTTCAGTGATGCTGAGATACTGACACCTGATGTTACTAACAGACTACAGCTGAGCACTTAACTGAGTCTTGACAGAGATGGGCTGGATGGTTTAGGGAAGGGGGTCATTTGGTCTCAACACAGCAAGAGCTATCCTTCACTGCGCATAATACCTTAAGTCTGCTGCATAAGATGTTACCTCACTTAGTTGCTAATTGGTGATAATTAAATGCTTTAATGACCCACATTGTTTATACTGATGGATTCTTTGCTATTGGAGGTACAATTATACGCACTTAGATCTTGGTCTGCCAGTAGTGACACAAGCTAATCTGCAGAAGTGCCTGTTAAATAACTCCTATTAAATCCATGTTATAAACACCTTTTGGTACCGTTTTACTATATCGATCTGAAACATACAGTACAAAGTAATTCACGGGTCCGGAATTATTCAGCAGTAGAATTTTCTAGAGCATTTTCTGTCATGCTGATAGACTCAGCAATGATTAAAACCATTCATCAAAATAACAGGTTGACTTTATCTGAACAAATTTGGTGACTGCTTTGCACGCACTTGATACAAGGCAGAGCTATGTTATGTGGATACTTAAACTAGCTCCAAATGAACAGGCTGAGAGAGCTGGGGCTGTTCAGCCTGGAGAAGAGAAGACTCCAGGGAGACCTTCTAGCAGCCTTCCAGTATCTGAAGGGAGCCTACAGGAGAGCTGGAGAGGGACTCTTTGTCACAGGAAGTGTACTGACAGGACAAGGGGTAATGGTTTTAAACTACAAGGGAGATTTAGGTTGGATATTAGGAAGAAATTCTTTCCTGTGAGGGTGGTGAGGCGCTAGAACAGGTTGCCCAGAGAAATTGTGGACGCCCCATCCCTGGGATTGTTTAAGGCCAGCCTGGATGGGGTTTTGAGCAACCAGGAGGTGTCCCTGCCCATGGCAGGGGGGTTGGCACTCACTGATTTTAAGGTCCCTTCCAACTCTAATCATTCTATGATTCTATAACTCAAACACCAGAACAGCACAGATCAGAGAAAGCAACATAGGTCCTGGAAGTCAGAGATGTAGCAGTCCTGCTTCTCTGTGTAGCTGGTGAGACTCATTGGAGCTGCCTCCAGTTTCTTTGCGAGAGCTAGGTCAAGGAATTGAACAGCACTGCTTCATGCCATGCACACACATGTTCTGAATGTCTTCACAGCAGCTGCAGTATGAAGAGCTTGTATTATACCACAGCTCTTACTTATAGCACAGCTGTACTTAGCCCAACACTCCAGTGTATTCTTTCAGAATAACAGACCTGCCATGATATGAGTTTGATGCAAGTATTAGGATGCTGGCTAATCATGACATCATGATTCATGATTTTCACTTTGTAGGCACAGATTTTTTCACCTTTTGCGACATTCTGTTCTCTCTGAACATTAAAGTCTTTTGATGAATGATAGGTCATCAGAAGATAGAAATTATCTGAGACTGACTTTGTGTTCTTACTGAAATAAGAATCAGTCCTCCCCCAAGGCTGCAATAACAGCCTCTTCTTTCTAATGGGCAACAAAATAATAATCTGAACTGCACAGGTGGACACAGTTTTGGCTGCTTTTTCACCCTCATCTGTTCAAAGTTTCAAGACACTTCCCTATAGTGATGTGAGCCCTGCTGCTTTGTATCACCCTCCTTGCTCTCCTTAAAGCTTCCAGTCTCTCTTCTCTACAGCAACATGCCTTCTAGGGTAAAATTCAGATGAGAAATTCAGTCTTCAGTACTAAGGAGAAGAAGGTGTGTACATGCAACAACTACCACCACTGTCTACATAAGACGTTTGTCACTATTTACTGCAGAGTGAAGTTTCCCCTCTGGCTTACAGACCACTTTCCAGTATGTGTCTCCTAGCCAGGGACTGAGTTGCTGCATTGAGAAACTGAGTGTCTCACTGGCAGCGTAATCAACCTCCCAGGTTTGGAGTAGGAAGTTCTTAACATGCAGCACCAACAGGCACAAGAAAAATAAAGTGACAGTTTTTCAACTCCCTCAGCTTCTCACCTCTGGAAGTTGCAAGATGCATCTACTGGCTTGGATGCACTGACTCCCTTCAGGGCACATATGTGGATCATGCATCTTTTGACTTCTGTTCAAAGCAAAAGAGAGGTAAGGTAAGGAGATGATTCTCCAGGAAACAGCCCAGGGATGACACGTCATTGTGGGTTGGTAAGTCACTACGCACTTGGTAAACTTAGCGGGTAAGTGCATATACAAATATTTTGGGGTTCAACTGTGAGAAAATAAAATAGACATTTCCCCTTCTGCTGCAGTCAATACATATACCAGTATGCACTGACAACCTCCAATCAGTGTCAGCTCTGAAGCTCACTGAATATACTTGAATATACAGTTTTGTTTGAAACCTCAGCACAGTTTTGCATGTTACATGCTGACCTGTACAATTCCTGCAATGACTATCATCTTCACATGTCCCATGCACCCACATAACTTACCAGCAACGTAAGCAACCCTAAACCAAAAAACCTGATAGAATTACTTATCCTGAACCACTAAATTACCATCTAAAAAACCCAACAAGTCAAAAAAGCCCTCTTCTCCTGTCAGCACCAGTCACCATGAGGTTTCTTACTTACTAGCTGCTTTTGTATCATTCTTGTGCAGAAACCCCCCCAAAACATCATAATTTTACCCATTCCAATAACACACCCATTTTTGTCAGTCAGTCTCTCTCTTCTGGTGCCTGTGAGGTTCTTATTTATGTACTGTACTTACAGAAGTACTACTTTCCTACTTCTGTGAATGTCAAATGGGAGCACGTAGAGGGCAACTGCCTGTCTTACAAAGCTGGTTGTGCAAGTGCCATGTGGTGTTTTTTCAAGACTTAGGTTGCTGCATCAACTGTTAAAGAACAGTGCATTGCCACTACTTTTACCAAGGTGTGCTGCTGCAGACTAAGCACAAGCTCCAGGGTACACTGACCTACCTCTGGCCTCTGGACTGAAAACACACATAACCTTTCAGCTGACCACTGACAAAGGGTACACCGCACCCCAGGCAGTCACCCCTCAGTTTGGGCCTCTCTCCAGACAGACAGTAACACACAAATGGCAAAGGGGACAGCACAATGTTACAGCATTAACATATCACACCTCTCAAGTACAGCAGAATTATCACAGATATTCCCCCAACAGGCAACACCAGCTGTCCCCAACTTTTCTGTCTATTCTGTAGATAGATATGAAAGAAGAGTGTATTTAAATATTGCTCAGGAAAAGAAGTTGCAAAAACATGTCAGAAACTCCCCATACACAAAGCCTTTTATGCCCTGAGGAATGCAAGCACCTCTTAAAATCCCAGAGAAAGAAAGTAAGAGAGGATTGAAACAGGAGATGATAATCAAAGACAAAGGTATAAAAACTAAGACACCAAAGGAAAGGGCAGGGAAGGACGGGAGCAAGATTAACTGCGGAAAGTTTATTTTTAATCAAATATGTATATACTAAAAGATTAATGAGTGAGTTTTGTGAGGGAATTAAGGAACCTCCTGGCAATATAAATTATAAATCATTGATGGCATGCAATACTGTCAGTTTATACAGTGCTGTACAAACAAGCAGCAAAATTTCCTGCTTAAAGTTTTACCTGCTCAAAGTTTGACATACAAGGTCCTCATGCACTCAAGTAAACAAGTAGATTTTTTGGTCCATGAAGGTAAGTTAGGGTCTCCATAAATGCAACTAATGGGGTTAAGGGGAGCTCAAAAGAGACAAGACATGGAACTAAAAATCAGTCAAAGGTGAATGCTGGTAGAAGCGAATAGACACAACTCCACTTGCAGTGGTTGCCTCTCTAGTGACCCAGTATAAAAGGATCAGAAGTCACTTCCATTTGATTCCGCTCCTTACTCAAGTGAAACTTGGGCAAGACCAAAGCCTAACAGCAACAGTTCAAATTGATTGTTTTATCCCACCCCATTCACTAAAAATCAGGAAAATACAGGCAAAGAGAGCGCCACAACACCTACTGCAGATAACACATGCAATTTTGACCTAGTTCTCATCCCCAGAAGCGGCCAGTATGAAATGATTCAGAGTAAAACTCTCTAACCACAAAAAACAGTCTTCTGCACTGTACCTCGTAACTGCGTTCATGCCCTGGAGTGACAGCTCTTCAGACTTTCATATACAGAATCTAAGCTGGCTATCAGGACGTGGATTGCTGATGCTACACGTACCATCCCTGCTCTCCTTCCCTCCAGCACTTCTTAGTAAGCACTACACTGTAACCACCTGCTCTTCCCGTACCTTGTCTTAAACATCAGCTCTACCCCTGCTGCAGATGCTCTTGTTCACACAAATCTGATCCACAGCCGGAGGGCACTTTTACATACACCTGGGATGACCTACTCCTTTCTTTGAAATCCAACAGCAGTTGCCCTCCAGCACTCTGATGGACCCCCCACACACACTCCTTTCCTGAGCCTACATGGCAGTTTCCTGCTGGAAGCATGGTTTCCTCTGTGTGATCCATCAGTCCTGATCAGCTCATGTCAGTGTCCTCTTCAATATGAAAAAATAAAACCAAACAAAACAACAAAAACCCAACAAAACCACTCCTGCTATCTGCACTGCTAAGGTATTTTCCCTAAAAACCTTTTTAATCCACCTAATTCTGGTGGTTTAAAACTATGCATTAAAGAAAAA